>VUQK01012147.1:0-13541 GCA_015106715.1 Bujurquina vittata
TTGGGCTCCCTCTTTTTTTTGTGGGCCTTGTGTGCACAATGAGTTGCACTTTTTTTTTTTTTTTAATCAGTACATCACGAGGAATAATAGGTCAGCCAGCAGATTTTGTTCCCTAAAACTTTCATTGTTTCAGTTCGAGTTTGAAATACTATTAAACAGTGCAATATATAGTAATATAGTAGGCTTAAGGAACACTGTGGGTGCTGTGGTGAAAGCTACTATCAAAGGTTTCCCTGAAACTGGAACTACAGTAAGCTCAGTGTAGACTTTGTAACTACTGAAACTGGTGGACACTCTTACCAACACACTTATACGCACACATGTTCATCTTCACTCGTCTCACATACAGACACAAACACATTCACACACACACAGAGACACACACACGTGTGCACACATGCCTAACTTAAGGACTTCAGATTCTATTGGTGTGACCTCTAACCAAAGACCTGAATGGAAGACCGTCTCCCTATTGTTAGCTTAATGGAAATAAGCAGAGGGGATGAGAGAAAGGAAGGGAAGAAGAAGAGGATGAAAAAGGATGAAGACAGATGTGAGGGGAGAGAGAAGGTGCAACCATGGAGGAAGGGAAGAAAAAGAGGGAGAGTCTTTCTGAACAGAGCGGCGCTCGCCTTTTGTTGGCTTAATGGAAAGACGAAGGAGAGGAAGCAGGAGAAGAATGAAAGGAGAGGGAAGTAAAGGGCTTCTGAGCAAGTGATGTCTGCCTTTTGTTAGATAGGGGAAGAATAAGAAAGAGGAAAAAAGACTGAGGGTGAAGAGGAGGAGCGGATATGAGGACAGGGAGCGATAAGAGGTGAGTGTCAGCTGTAACAAAGCAAGGTCACGGTGTGGGGAATGTCTTCACTTGAAAGGGAACAAGAGAGGATTGGAGATTGAGACACACATGCACTCAGACACTCGTCGCCTCAGATCCTCTGTCTCTTGCTAACTTTGTCTCATACTCACACTAGAAGTATGCCAAAGTACCTTTATCACTTAATAGGTAATACTATATATTCAAATGAGCAGTGGTGCAGACTTGAGGGTGAAGTTTTTGGAAGGGGGGATAAATTAGGGAGCTGACAAAGGAAAGACCAGATACTGAGGTGTGAACAGATGACTAGTCTAGATGTGGGGAGAAAATTAGAGGCGATACAAGGAAAGGAGGTAACAGAATGAGGTAGAAGCAGAATGGAAGGACTTCAGGTGACTGTAAGTGAGAGAAGATAGAAGAGTAAGATAAGAAAAATAGAGGGAAACAGATAAGAGCCAAGGACAAGAAGTAGGCAGAAAGTGAAGAGAGAGGACAATGACAGGAGAGTAAGATGGCAACAGAGGGTTTGGTAAAAAGATGTAGACAAGTGGAAAAAGTTAGGGTAAATAAAAAATCTGTACAGTTTCACAAAGCAGAAGAAAAACTATGCAAGTTAAAAGAATCTGGAATGAGTGGGATTTAGCGGCACATGCTGGCACAGACAGCAGGAGGACAGGGAGGAAAGGGAAGGGGGTAGGTGGGTGGGAGGAGATGCAATGATGGTAAAGTAGATGATGGGAGCACAAACGAGAAAGAATATGACAGGCGAATTACCAATAAAAACGCAAATAAGAAATATAAACCACTGAAGATGAGCATCATTGGGGAAAAAAGAGAAGGTTTAGCGAACAGTAAACAGATGTAAAGGAGGAGGGATAAAACAATTAGTGCAAAGGAAAGTAGGGTAGCATTAAAGAAAAAGAGAATGCCAAAACCAAGAATGGGAAATGAGATATTGATTTAGAGTAACAAAACAAAGTTGCACCTTTGCTAGTATACAAAAATATGAAAGAATGGGGAGTGAGTGTGGGGGAAATACAAGTAGGTGTGAAAGTGAGGAAAACAGAAGGAAAGAGAGAGAAAGTATAGAAAGTAAAATTGTATGAGAAAGTGAGAATAAAAAAGGAGTTAAGTATAAGGGTGTGGAGGGGAAATACATGCAGCAGATGGGAGGATGGGGGAGGGCATCATGAAATTAAGGAAAAATCAGAGAAAGGATAAAGACTTGGACAAGGGAAAAGAGTGAGGAGGAATGAAGTAGAACCAAGCAAAAGAGGAAAAAAAATGTTTTTGAAGTCCTGAAATAAGATGGTGGGAGATACAACAATGACACCCTGTGGCTGCTGACTGAACTGCACAGGGTGAGTCGGGAAGGAGCACATCAATACTAACAGAATAAGTTGCTGCAATAATACACTGCTCACGAAATCCATCATAAAACAGCTGTGACATTTGGTTCAGATGAAATAATATGTGGAGGGTTTCTGAGAATCCGACAGTGGCATGTTCCATAGGTCGAAAACCAAATCTGCCTTGCCACCAGCTGCTTTCATGTGACAAAGAAGCATCTATCCCTCCATCTGTGGGAGGATTGTAGTCTCCCCATCAGGATGTATCCCGGACAGGTCTTCTAATCCACAACACAGCAGCAGTAAATATTTCAACTATATAGAATTTATATTTTTTAATTTAATTTTTCATAAGAATTTCAAATTACCCCATAAACAACTCAACTAAAAGCTGTCATGGATTTAATGTGAATTTATTTTTGAACCTTTTCAATTAAATAATGTACTGTTTGGTGCCTCAGCATGACCTGCCAACTCTCCAAGCCCTTGAAGATCAGAAGCAAGAACCCTGTTAGTGTGATTGGCATGTGTTCTGCCTGGGTATTAAGGTTCCTGTTGACAAGAGGCAATTGAAGCAGTGTGGTGAGACCTTGTCAGTATAGCTGACATGTTATGTCCAATCTCCAGGATTCATGTGCATCAGCTGTGGCCCCAACAGCACTTGAGAAGGCCTATCAGTTTGGATTGACCAGAAACAGCCACATGAGCTTCGCCTTTGATGACGCCAAAGTCAGAGAGAGGTAGGCTCAAAGTAAATGATCTTATTCAAATGTGTAATGTATTTGTATTTAATCTAATGATACGTGTGTGTTCTGCAGCACGGAGCACATTTCTAAATAAATAAAGGGAAAGCAGAAGTGAGTGAGTGATAGTTTTGGCAGGATGTGATTTCTACAAACACGCAAGTGTACACCAGGTCAAAATCTACTGTATAAGTAACAATGTCTTAAAAAAGTGAACATGTTGACTAGACCAGACGTCAAAACAACCTTTCCAAACTGACAGTAACGAAAAAAACAAAACCAAAACACCAAAATGATAAGAAATAACACGCTACAGACAAGGCAAAGGTGAGTATATTTTATTTGTTGTCCTCATGGAGGCATTTGCATCTTGGCCAGTGCCTTTGACTGTTTTGAGAATGATACTTGTAGTATTTAATTACTTCACAGTCTCCCTAAGCTGCGGGGCAGCCTGCTGTCCAGATACATCAGCGTGTATCCCTCATTATTCTGTGGATCTGTCTAGAGAACCCAAAGCAGATATTCAACTCTCAAAACTGCAACTGGCCTTTAGACCCACTTGCTGTAATAATCAATGCTGTGCAGAACTGAATACGCATTAGTAATCTAAATTTGTGGTATGGAAAACATTTGTTCAAATACTGGCATAATAATAGGCATCGCAGACACTAAGAACTGCTCTAATAATACTGATTTAGTATGTGTGTATTTACCTTGAAGAAATTTAACCCTCCATTTGTGGTTGCTTTGTGTCATCGTCTTGTTGCATTATCCAACCACTCCTACGGTAACTTTAAGGTCACAGGCTGCAAGGCCCCACATCCCAATGCTCCACTGATGGGATGAGGCTTTAGTGTGGTGTGCCTTTTGCCTCCAAACTTGTGCACTTTTGACATAAAGTTTAACTTGTGTATCTCAGAACATTGTCCATGAATTTTGTTCTCAGGTCTCTTGCAAACCTTAGACACGCCACAATGTAGCTGTGCTCCAGCTTCCATTAACACCAGTCTCTTCTCTCTTTCATTCTCATATTTGTATAGATTTATTCATGTTTTTCTGTTACCTGCTTCACTAGTGTCTGGATTGCAGATCTTTGTTGGATGCCGACTCCCACAGAGAGTTACAACAGTACTGAATTGTCTCCATTTCTTATTGTGGATTTATAAATACCTGGGGATTTAGAAATACCTTTGAAGCCTTTTTAAACTTCACATATCTCTATGATGCTTTTTTAAGGCCTTGGTTCAAACCAACTTATCTTTCTTGAGAGAGCAGACACTGTCAGTAAGAAGACTGCGTGTTTTTATTTAAATAAGAGGTGCAACTATCTCTTCCAGTCTCATCTCCTTAACCAAGTCAACTGTCTCCAATTAGCCTTTAGAGAAGTCAATAATGCAGAAGTTTTTCTAGTCTGCACCCGTGTGTGATCACTTAGTGTATTTGATGAAAACAAACAAACATTACTGTTACAGTGTCATCAGTTTAGTCAGATCCTGTTTTCCTGTGATTTTCAAGCTTTTTCTCGCAGCTCTACTATGATGTATTCCTGTTTTTCCTCAGACTAAAATTTGAGTTTGAGCTGAGGACAAGAGAGTCATCAGGCCTCGTTTTCTACATGGCAAGAATCAACCATGCTGACTTTGTTTCTATACAGGTAATCATGTGATACACTGACACATGTTTTTAGTTGTTTCTTTCCCTCTGTTTGATGTATTTTCGTAGATTAAGAGTTAATTTCATAAAAGGATGTAAAGGATACGTTTTTGCTTTTCTACTGTGCTTAAAGGTTTTCACACTTTTCAGCTATGTTTACTCTGGAAGAACAGCTTCCTCTTTATATTTCTCTGCCATAAGGTGCTCAGCTTTCTTTCTTTTAAAAAAAATAGACCCAGTACTTTTGTAAATTAAAGAAAAAATCATAATAATTTTCCAGATTTCTGTATATGCAGTGGAACTACACAGAGACAAATTACATGTAGTCTGTTTTACATGCCTGCTCATTACACGTCTCCTTCATCTATCATGAAACTCTTCCTTTGTTCCTTAAGATCAAAGATGGTCAGGTTTGTCTGGGTTATGATCTTGGTCATGGAAACACATCTGGCTGTGTCCCATACTCCATCAATGATGGGAACTGGCACAAGGTACAGTTCTTCAATATTTCTGAAGTATTTGACAGATTTCTTCAATTATCAGAACGGGGTCTGTTTTTTCTCCGATGTTCTTTTGGTTTCAAGTTTTACTTTTTCACAGCTTCCTGTATTTTTAGGAGATCCAAAATGACGTGTTTATCACAGAAAATCTTCACTTTCTCTTCTAGGAGTTACAATTTTTGTTACATTGTAATGAACATTTGCAAAAATGCTCTCATCGTTGGTGAAACAGTCAAACGTTTGTGATTCAATTACCATTCAGTTTTTGCTGTTGTTGCTGTTTCCAGATCCGTGTGGTGCGTAACAAGCAGAGAGCCACACTTGCAGTGGATGACCGATACAGTAAAATGATGGCGAGTCCAAAGAAGGTACTTTTTTTAAATTCTAGTTGTTTTTTACAGATGAAATCTATCAATTTACAAACTAAAGAAAATATACAGACTCGTTAAAAATATCCATTAACAGACATTAAGAAACTTCTGATCAGTTTTTAGCTGTTTTGAAGAAAAAAGTCGAGCTATTGGCATAGCCTTGGCGTCGGCGTCTGTGCCAAAAAACCTTTAATTTTTGGGTACAGCGCGAGAACGCTGTTCAAATTCACACCAAGACGCATACTGTTCCAGCTGGACCCATGAAACTTGTTTACTGGCTTTACTATAACAGCACTTTGAGTCTGTTAACTTACTGTGGACGGTAACAGACTTAAGATAGCATTACAATTGTGCTTTTGGTTTGCTTTTCTATATCACCTTGACATTTAGGGACACATGGCTTTGATAAGCAATTGATGACATGGGAAACAGACAAGTATAGATCAACATTTCTATGAATTTGCCTGTGGGTCGACATTTTGTGTCAAATAAATGGGAAATTGTTTTTGTTGTCCGTATTAATCGATTTGAAAAAGTGTAACAAAGTGAATGTTTTTGTTTTTACAAGGCTGACCTGTTAGATGTGGTGGGGATGCTGTATATAGGTGGATTACCACAAAACTATACCACCAAGAGAATAGGACCGGTAAAACATACACACACACACACACACACACACACACACCTTTGAAAGTAAGAAGTCTTTGCATGCCATCGTATTTCTCCTTCTGTTTGGTGTTTCACTTGTTTTGAGTTAAATGAAATAACTTCAGTGTGGTTCCAATGTAAAACCAAATAGAACTTCTAGCACCAGTTTCCAGTCTTCTTTCAGGACTGGAGCAATTATCGGTCAGGTTGCTGACTGATGGGCTTTCAGCTAAACTAATTTTTGTCCACTCCTCGTTCTGTATCAAGATTCTCTATAGCATCAATGGATGTATTCGTGACCTTAAGATGGCTGGAAGTCCCGTAAGCACTAAGGGAACTGCTTCAGGTAATGATTTGTATTGTATTTAATCAGTAAATATTAGTTTTATAAGTTTGAGATGAATAGTGTTACAGCTACAGGAGGTATTTTTAAATGTGGTGCCCTAATTATTTTTACTCACCTCTTTTTTCTATCAAGGTTCTTCTGAGGCTATGATTGACTTTAAAGTAGACATGGCCGCTCCCACCTCCAGCCATATGGTTGGCAGGTGTTTTGTTGCTACGGAGACGGGCACTTATTTTGACGGGACTGGCTTTCTAAAAGCAGGTGAGATGACCCCTCAGACCACGTCCATTAAAGGGGAACATACAGTAAGGCTGGGAATTTATTTATTTATGTATTAATTGCTGGTCATGTGGTACATTAAAAAAAACCTTACTTAGCAGTGACCTGTCTGGGCTAGTTTTTCGTGCCGTCAGTTGTTGAGATTTTGGTTGTCTTTAACTGTTTTATTTTTTAATACACTGATCTGACTCAGTGTTACTTACTGGAATGTCTTTGTACAAAATATCTAAATGTGCCTTCAAGTTCTCACCAAAAAACATTCGCTATCTTTTTCTAGTTTCGTCCTATCGAGTGGGCCTGGATGTGTCGATAGCATTAGAGTTCCGAACCAGCAGAACCAGTGGGGTGCTTTTGACCGTCAGTAATCAAGCCAGTGATGGACTGGGCCTGGAAATTGTCAGTGGCAAGGTACGCGCCAGTGATTAATGGCTCGGTCACACCAGAGTAAAACAAAGACGCCAGCCTCATTGTGACTAATAAAAATCAGCGGTTGCCTGTAATCGTATTGATCTTTATAACTTTTGGTGGCTGAAAGTTGTTGCAGTGACCAGCTGGTTATCCAGAGGCTTAACAAACAGCACCCTCAGCCTCTGGGTGACCATTTTCAAAAGCAAAACGGTGGCACAGTTGACACTGTCTGCCACACTGTCACAGCCAAAAGCATGGAGGTTAGTTCTCCTGGCTTTGGCTCATGCTACAGTATATTGCACTTAGTAGGTTAAAAACCCCTAAGTCTATTTTTTTTATGTTCATTTTTGTTCCTTATTCTATTAAAACCATCAGCAAAACAAATCCCAGGCTGATTCAGTTTCAGATAAATTCTTTCCCAATCAAAGTTTAGCAGATCGTCTTGCTTGTTTGGAGAATTCCACTGTTTTTGACTGTTGCAGTAACAGAGTGCTGTTGTTTGCAATCACTCAAACAGTTGTGTATTTAAGTGGAATGATTGTGATAACAAAATCAATTCAATACTTTCAGGATGTTTTGACTTAGGTCTGGTGGGACTGTCAACAATCTGATAATGATTTCAAGAATTACGGCAAGCTTTAAAATCGGCTGATGCTGATCACAGCCAGTTCCAATTTAAGTTCACCTTAAAAACTATTTCCTTAAAATTCAGTCTGATAGAAGCTTCATTGGATACCTCAAGATCAAGTGCCAAAAACTCAGATTGCTTACTCACTGATTCAATGAGCAGCACATTTACAAGGAACTTGTTTTTGACAATTATTGCAATATCCTCACTTTTTTCTTAGGTCAGTCAGTCCTATATACTTTATATTATACACATCTATTTTAATAAACTTATTAGTATGTATAGTGGAATGTGCCCAAACATTAAGCAAATCTTAGCACATACGTGCATTCAAGTGAAGAAGAAAGTGAGCACAGGTGAAGACTTAATGCGCTGAGCTTCATTAGAAACACACGATCCATATGGCATATAATGCTTTCACTAGAGCTGCACAATGTTAATGTTAACAAGCACAGCACACAAAGAAGCAGCATTCCTTCCTTCCTTGGAAATTATGCAGGTACTGTAAATCAGTTGAATCCAGGTCAATGCTGTAAAAAATCCAGTCCGAGTTTTCATCCTCTGAGGAAATCACCCCAGTGAAGAAGTGCTATAAAATAAAAAAGTTAGATTTCAGGGCTTGTCTGATCTAAAACAAAAGGGAAAAAAACAAACAAACCTCCAGTCGGTATTTGAGCAGAAAGAAAGCACTCTCCTTTATCATGTGAGGTTTGGGCCCACATGATAAAGTGATGGTACAACAGCTCCCTGAGATCACCCTCAGGGACCCTCGGAAAATAATGGTGTAGGTCTTTTTTTTTTTTTAATCACAAAATTTTTACAAAAAACTGAACCAAACATTGAAAATATGATGGTTTGTGCATAAATAAAACTTTCGTTTAAAAAATGACCAGCCATAATTTTCAGAGGGTGACGATATAATATACAAGTCCCTCTTTTACTCAGTAGTAGGACTCAGTAGATGGTTTGTGAGAAGGATTCTTTAGAAGGATAAATGAGACAGCAGATGCTGACAGAGGTGCGGTGGACCTAGCTTGAGCGAAGTTCAACACAGGAACCTCAGTTTAAGCCAAAGTACTAAGTGGTGCTATTGTCCAGACAAGTTGCCAAAATAAAAATGAAATGAAAACCAAATTTAACACACATAAGTACAGAGATTCAGTGAGATGTACTGCCATCGTGGATTTTACTATAATCTTTTATGATGATTTGATAAAAAAGATTTTGTAAGAATTATTAGACCCTGGTTTTGTAAAAAAATAAATAAATAACATACTGTTATAACCGTAAAGCCCATGAATTAATCTATGTACAAAAACAAAGTGTAAAAATCAACAGTAAAGTATCTTTTGCGGTAGTTTATGCAGCATCTAGGCACAGTGAGTGCTTTGAGATTAGAGGAACAATACACATGTACAGTATATGGTTAAATAAGTTTTACTACATCCATTAAACTCTTGTCTGTCCTTTCCATCTTCCTTCCCGTTCCCCCAAGCTGCTCTTCCACGTTGACAATGGAGCTGGACGTATTACAGCGCTGCACGATCCTGAGGAAGATGGCTTCTGTGATGGCCAGTGGCACTCAGTCACTGCCATTAAGAATCGAAACAAGCTGCAGCTGGTGGTTGATGGGAAACAGAGCAACGCAGCCAGTCCAAATACACAATCCGTCACCTGCGACACCACCGACCCCATATATGTTGGAGGATATCCCGGTATGAATACCACCTACCTAAAATGATACAGCACTTAGAGAAATGCAAAGAAACATGCCAATACCTTTACAAATTTGACTCAGTTGTTGCTAGCATGTAGACAGGAAGCACACTTATTATAGGAGAGAAGCCTGTTATGGGAGAATGGGTTCATTTGATTATGTGTTTTTGTTTCTCTTAGCTGGAGTTCACCAGGCAGCTCTTTCTACCAGCACTTCCTTCAGAGGTTGTATAAGGAACCTGAAGATCACCAAGTCTTCTAAGACCATGGAGGTGCAGTTCAACAAGGCTCTGGAGATTAGAGGAGTGCAGCCTCTCTCCTGTCCTGCTGTCGCTGCCTAATTGGTAGAGCCTTCTCTTTACTGCTTTTTGGCAAGGTCTCAGCTTTCCTAAGGAAGCTAATGCCAAATAAGGTTTTGGCCCGTTTCCTCAGAGTGAATATGAGGTTTTGCAGTCTTTAATCTTTTAAGCCCTCCAACTGGTGACATCTTTCTCAAGCCCCAAATTAATGTACCTTTACAGCAAGGCATAAACTTGAAACAAAATAGAAATTCATCCTTTCACAATTCAATTTTGTTCAATTCACAATTTTGTTGGTCTTGTTTTAAGCTCAATAGCTTAAAATAAGCACCCGGCTGAATGACACTTGCATTATAAAACAGTAAGATCTCAAATGTCTTTATATTTCTGAGCGTCTTTCCCTGTCCAAATAAAAATACAAATGAGCATACGTACTGCCCAAACAAGTATTTTTTTATGAATGACAAATCCACCTATCCCAATTCTTCATATATAACCTCATACGTCTACTAAGGAGCTGGCAGCGTGTTATTAGACCTGTGCACAGTGCAAAGCTCCGGTCCAAAAAGTTGTGAGGTCTCATTGTGTTTCCATGTGTCATTTAAATTTATTAAAGTATTAAGATCCGGCATTATATATGCTTATAGTATTCAACTGCAATGTCTTTGGGATATATGTGATGTTTTGAAACAAATTCATCCTTGCTTGAAGGTGTAGATCAGGGTCCCCTCAGTAGTTTTTTCTTTTGTTATACTCCTGAAATTGCAAAAAAAAAGCAGTTGTGTGCACCTAGGTTGGTTTGTTGTTTGTCCTTTGTAAACCTTGTTTCCCGAAAGTCTGTTAAGAGTCTCTGAATTCTTTATTAATATGCTTTGGTTCCTAAAGCCTTGATTCACGTGAAAATTAAAGCAATACTGAAAAAAAAACATTTTTGTGAGCTCACGTTCATGTTGGCCAAACCTCATGTGAAATTTTTAGCATCTGAAGTGGTCAAATTTATAAAGTTCAAACATGCCTGATTATGAAGCCATTGGCTCTAAAAGTTGAGTGTTGTACAAAAAAAACTTTATGTGTATACAATTACATGTAGAATATACTATAAATAAATCACTACTTTGACAAATATGAGGAAAAACATTTTTTGATAAAAAGGTTGAACATAATTGTTCATTTTTTACCCAGTAAGCGTACAGTTAGAACCATCAGCTTTTGGCCAATGACTTCTAGTTTATAGTTTTGCCTCTGACTTAAAATCCCCCTGTGGTGGTGAACAATCAATCAAAATGTGACTATAATTCAGAGTTTTAGCTTTAGTTCAGGGTCATTAACACAAGTATTACAATACCTGTTTAGGAAATGCAAGCTTTTGTACATAGTCCCCTAATTTCAGAGGCTCAAAGGTGATTGGATAAGCATAATTTTAAATATAAGGACTGTTTTTATACTTGGATTAAAATCCTTTGCAGTCAGTGACAGACAACCTGAAATGTTTAACCCATGGACATACTGTGGTTCCACCCTTGGGATGCTCTGCCAGGCTTTTACTGCAGCCACCTTCAGTTGCTGCTTGTTTGTGGGTTGTTCTGCATTCAGTTTTGTATTTAATGACTGAAAAGCATGCTCTTTGGTGTCAAGATCAGGTGACTCACTTGGTCATTTTGTTGCCTTGCGGTTGCTTTTGCGGCATGCTTCGGGTTATTGTGCACTTGCACAAATGAGTCTCTCAGCATTTGGCTGAATCTGAGAAGTGTGTTAATCCATGCTCTGATGTTTTCCGGCAAAGTCTAAGCTGAAATTCTGCACTTGATTCACATATTGTTTGATATTAAATCCGCTGTGGTGGTTTACCAACATTGTATCATTGTTCAAATACTTGTGCACCTACAATATAATTAGAATGCATAACAAAATGCTTAAATCATCACAATAGATCATTTTAATTTGCCGCTAGCACCACTGAAGATTTAAACACCACCCAGTTCTTTTTTGGATAAATGGTGATGCTCCTCTTTGCAAAATGTAATAATTTGCACACACTGTGGCGTGGTGGTGAGTAGATAACTTCTTTGACATTCCACACTGATCTATAGATTAGATTAGTACAGCTGGGAATAGCACAAGCTCTGTTCCGCATAATGTGGCTGAAAATACTGCTGCTGATACTTTAAATGTATTCCTCACATCATCACTGAGCTTTTCCATTTTTTTAAACAGCATAAGTATCGAGTTCTAAATTATATGACATGGAAACTTTCAGAATAAAGCGGTAATCTCACTTATCTGATACACTATAAATATTATAAGAGGGAAGGTTAATAAGATTGATACTTTACAGAATGAAGACAAACACATTAATAACCGGTGGGGGGGGGGCGCACTCTTGCTTTTGAATAAAACACCACTAGATGGTGGTACTGCACTTCTAGGCTATTGTTAAGACTGTGCAGAATTAGATGTCATAACTACTGTTATAAGCATCAAATATCAAGTGGGTGAGCACATTCAATCTGTGCTGCTTGACATCTACGTTTAAATAGTACATTTCTAAAAGGTACTTGTTGATCGAAAGTAATGTTTCTGCTCCATGTCCCAGCAAACGAGAGAAGGTGAGGCATTTACCAGTACTTGCAATCCTAAGGACACTAGAGGGCAGTATGTAACTACAAAGGGCAAGCATGCACTTGTTACATGCAACTGCATTTAAAGTTCAAAATCTGGCATTTACTGTGGGATTTTGTTGGAAGCTTCACCTGATGCGGATGAATTTTCTTTGCAGGTGCTGAAAGAATTAAATGAACATGATGAAATAATGGTCCAAAACCCTGCCTTTATTGTGCATTCCTCTTTTATTATCATCTTTACATAAGGTGAAGAATGGTAAGAAGGCAGCCAAATAAACTTTACCGTGGCTGCCTGAAGTGGAATGTTTAGAAGACAGAGTAAAGCCTAACCTTTATCCACCCACTCATTTAAAGCAATACAGCTGTTTGTAAACTCATCAACTTACCTTTTTATGACAAGATTTTCACCTCTGCGTGTGCGCAGTACTTAAAGTTAAGTAATCACTGATTTGCAGCTTACAAATGAGCCCAGATAATCAGGTTAACACTGAGTTCTGTTAGCTTTTTAGGATATGCATTGTCTTTATGTTTGGTGCCCTTAACTTGGAGTTTTGAAAAGCAGACGTTTCAGTTTACGCTTGTATTCATTTCTGTATTGGTAGCTACTTTTGCACATACTAACACACACTACTGTACTGACTACAGCACTAACATTACACAGCTGTAACTGCAGGGAGACAAACAAAAGCAGCAAGTGTGCTGAATTCCATTAAATATTCACACACACTGTAACCAAGTAAACAGGCATTGAACATACAGAGGCATATCTTGTGTCATACAATAGTAAGTTGATCTAAAAGCTTCCGCCACTCAAAAAAGTTAGTTCACTACACAACCTGGCAGTCGAGCATCTGTAAACTGTTCCCCACGTTTCATTCCCTTATATCATCCTAGTGAATGATGAGATAAAACAGCTAGCTACAGCATTTAATCTAAGTCTCATTTGACATCTGTCAAGGCATTCAAGCATTCCATGTTTATATCACTGAAAGGAAAAGCAATATCCACTTCAGCTACTATATTAACATGAGAGTAGATAGAGAGAAACAACTGAGCCCGGCCTCCTTTGGTACAGGCTTTTCTTTTTTCTTTTTTTCTTTGTTGAAACCTAAGAAGAGTAGCATTTTTTTTTGTTTTCACTGTGACAACAATGGTTTCATGTCTGG
>VUQK01012147.1:14321-25315 GCA_015106715.1 Bujurquina vittata
CAGTAATACTCATGGCCTCATCTGCATCTGCATTTAAAAGGAGAGCAACCAAAAAAAAACAAAACAAAGATGGCACACATGGCAAACGGCACCCCAAAGCTAATACTGAAGAGTGCAGGAATTTCTCAATTTCCCTGAATCTCCCTTTTAGCATTTCTATAAGCAGTTCTTGGTTCACAGTCACACAGTTGGGCAAACTAATTTGCAATAGGCAGTCATTTACTACTCACTAGGTAATTCTTTTAAACCAGTATTTAGAAAAAGAAAATTTCCCCTCGTGGAAAGAGCCAAAGTGCAACCAACTGTCTGAATTCCATGCAACACATGCAATGATTACATCAAAATGTTTGCAGTTCCAAATGATCCCATAGCTGCAGCGATTATAACAGAGCACAATGACAGCAGATGCACTACTAAAAATTTACATCCAAAACCCGAGCCATTAAAATATAATTTAAAAAAAATCTCACAGCAGTGGTGTGCAGTGCAACTTAGTGCAGTGCTTTGAGTTAAAAGCAGAAGCAGTGGGACACTCACCACACTGCGAGTGAACTTCTCCAGGGAGGTGCGTCGCCCCTGCTCCGTTTCAGGCTGGAGAGTCAAACGAAAAGTAAAAAGTGAGAGTGTTCGACTCTTTCAAAGCCAAAATGGCATCTTCCACATTAAGGGTCAGTTTACAAAAATTGCACAAGATTGCAAGCACACTTTTATACATTACTGTAATTGCTGGAAAATACTAGGCCACACACCACTTTCTTTTCTGAAAGGGCTGTTAGTGGTCATCAGAGCAATTTAGCTGACTGAATGTGGCGCACCCCTCACAATCCCTCAATAATGCCTCTGCTCAGGAGGTAAAGCAGGTTGTCCACCAATTAGAAGGCTGGTGGTTTGATCCCCAGCTCCTCCAGTCCATATGTCAGAGTGTCCCTTGGCAAGATACTGAATCTCAGTGTGTGTGTGTATATAATAGTTATAAAGTGCGGTGTGTGCATTTTGAAAGAAAGGTACACTGAGTAATCATTAAGACCACTAGAAAAGCACTACATGAATGTACAGTAGTGCATTTATCTATACCAAGTAAACGTGGTGAGTATTCTTGTTTCAAGCTTTGCTAATGCTATGTGCAATGATGCAGTTCTCATAAAACCTGTATGAGGAGGTAACTCAAAGTCACTTACTTTCTTCCTTGCCATCAGAAGGTCCTGGTACAGGTTGGAGCGCAGGAAACGTGAATAACTGTCACTTTTCATCAGCTTGTAGATGTGGTCCTTAAAGGTCAGAAAGATGGGAGACGTGGAAAATAAGAAAGAGAAGTTTGTATTTTAAAAATCAGGACGAATTGTGTAATTCTGCTGTGTTTATATGTGACTACAGTATGTGTCAGTGGTTTACAAAAGTTGCAAACCCGAACAGAGAAAACTGAACAAGACCCTCTCAGAGGGAGAGGAAGATTGAGGCACACTGACAAGAGAGATCTTTTTTTTATTTAACTCTTCTCTTATACGTCTGTGACAAGAGAGGGAATTTAATAGATACTACACAGCCCCCAGTACCCCCTCACTCCCATATTTCTCCCAGTGAGGTGTGTTCTCTAGAAATCACTCCACAATATAAACCCATTAGCTGATACTGGTGAAGCATGTAAGAAAGACAAATGGGGCAGACAATAGTGTGGGACAGACCCTCTGAAGGCCCACAGAGATATCAATTAAAAGGGACATGTAACCACCCTTAACTAGAATAGGGCCTTGCAGTAATACCCTTGACCTCTAGTAGGAGAAAGTATGCCAATTTGGAACCAATTACATGAATCTGAATGCAGAGGAATTGACTGGAGTCAATCCCAGCTGTCATAGCACAGGTCACCAGTCTATTGCCAGGCTAACACAGAGACAAACAGCCATCCACACTCACCTATGACCATATAGAATTGTAAATTATCCTAAACCATACATGTCTTTGGGCTGTGGGAGGAAGCCAGAGTGCCCAGAGGGAACCCACCCAAGCATGGGAGATCATGCAAACTCCACAGTGGGTAGCACTGTGGAGTTGGGTTGAGGCATCAGTGGTTACCACTGATACCTCAACCCAAGAAGTCCCTGGGTTCAAATCTACTGGGTGGCCGGGGCCTTTCTGTGTGGAGTTTGTTCATGTACTATAATTTTCAACAGGATTTAAGGGACAGTTTAAATGTGTTGCCATCATTGACCAAAATTATCTATACTTTTCAGTAGTATAATTTGCCCTGTCACTCCTTCTCTAGGATTGAGTTAGTATTCCAGTTCACTCTGTTATTTATGAACACTACTAAATTTGAGTTCAGCCAGACAACTTTCAGCTGGCATGTGGGAATAAGTTGCATAAGTCTGCATGGGATTTTAAGAACAAATTCTCCTTTTTTACTCTTTTTTTAATGCATCACCACTTATATAATTTCTATATGTGGATTTAAAGGGATTTGCTGTATTGATGTATAAGCACCTCTTTAGAAGCCTGAGAAAGTCTGACTGGTTCTACAGTTTTCAAGTCATCATAAACTGGCCTAAGCTCAAAGGCGCTGCATGCGTCTCTGCTTCTCACCTGTGCGTCTTCGTAGCTGTATCGTCCAGGGTCTTTCAGGTTTTGGCTGGTGCGTTCGTAGCTGTGGGAGTCCAGGTTGATGGAGCTGGGCGCTCCCTCTGCCAGGAACTCTGCCCAGATGTCCTGTGCCCTCTGTGCAACGTCTTGCTGAGGCATCCTCTTTAGGTCCTGTACAGCCAGCCAGAACCTGCAACAATACAAATTAAAATACACATCAGTGACTTATTTTAAATTACAGAGCTTTAGCTTTGCATGCAAAACATGCAGAAGTCAGTGACTGGTGGTAACTTATCTGGAATAGATGAGAAGTTTAGGACAAACTGAGCACATTCTTAGCACAGTCTAACAAGAACTTTGATTAGGGCCGGAAAATTAAAAGTGAAATTTTCCTCCAATGTAATGGTAGTTTTCTGGAAACATGACCGACTCAAGAAGACTGCCTCAAATATATCTAATGGCTGTGTTTACAAAAGACCCCTGAAACATTCTTCTTTCTTCCCCTTTCTTTAAAGACACATGAGAATAATTTTATTTTAAATAAAACCCCTAAACAGTGTTAAATACCAGGGGCAGCAGAGAAGCAGACTGCCTCCAATACTAGTTTCTATCTATGTTGATCTGTGGACTGGTTTAGCAACATGGAGTGAAGCACCTCGGGGGTCTGCTTTTCTCACTCACTCTCTATTTCTCAATAACTGACACACTCTCTCTCTCTCTCTCTCTCTCTCTCTCTCTCTCTCTCTCTCTGCGCCACTCCTCCAAAAGCTCCCTCATAAAACCAAAAGCAATTAAGGGTCCAGAAGAGGAGAACAACAGGCAGGGAGATGGAGGTGAGGAGAGTGGTGGCACAGCTAAAGGGTGAACAGTGATGTGGGTGTGTGCCTTCTCACTCTGTGTGTGTGTGTGTGTGTGTGTTTTGTGCATCTCCCCTCAGCTCAGAGGTATCAACAACCTCCATACTATCAGTTCATTCCCAGACTCTCATTCCTAACACGTTTCTGTCTCTCTCACTAGATTTCCGAGATGCTTCATCTCCCTCTCCCACCCACACACTATAAAAACACCCACTTATTGCTGCATAGGTGCATAAAGGACTAAACATGACAGTGCTTAGTGTGTAAACATGTATTTAATGTGAGCTGCAAACCATTAAACAACAATTCAAGGAAATCAAAAACATTCATCCACCCAAGGGTTTTTCCTCCACTGTTGATTTATGGGATATGGGCGTTAAGCTAAGTCGCTGCTGTTTGCTACCTGCATGTCTCAGCTTTGTGTGCTGTGGGCCTGTATGGCCTGGATGTGTAAACCAATTGTATGGCAATTGTTGCCTCAAGGCAAGAAGGTTTTAGGTTCAAACCAGCTATAGTAGCTGGGGCCCTTTCCGTGTGGTGTCTGCAGTTCTCCCTCAGTGGGCTCTCTCCAGGTCTCCAGTTTCCTCCCACAGTCCCAAAATATGCAAGTTAGGTTCACTGCTGATCCTAAATTGGTTGTAGATGTGGATGTGAGAGTGTGTGGTCGTCTGTCTGAAGACGCCCTGTGATTCAGTGTGGAGTGTACCCCGCCTCTCCCCCAGTGTCAGCTGGGTTAGGCTCCACTGCTGCCATGACCTTTAAATGAATAAGCAGTTAAGAAAATAGATGGATGCATACTTCATTAGTTCAGCAGTCCTAAAGCTGCATTTTATCATCTTTTTTTTTTTCATCGTTTCAGTACTTGAATGTTTATGTCAACTATGTTGCTATACAAAGTTGTTAGGCTGTTTTTGGTGATAAAGTGCTTTAAAATGAAAAAAAAATCTTTATTTAGATTTATGTTGCTGAGTGAATTAAAACATAACAGTGCAGCTCAGTATTGCTCCTTCCTATTGCTATTTTTCTTTCCCTGAAATTTTGATGACCAGAATCTTTGAGCGGTTGTGCGCCTCTCTTTTTGTGCTCTAGGTAACTAGAAACTGGCAAACCTTCACTTGATTGGTCTTCCATGTTCCAAGTGGGTTGAAATGGTAGGTTGGAACAATAAGGTTGCCAAGAAGAAATAATTTCTGCCTATTTTCGGAGTACTGAAAGCTTTTGATCAACTCTTATACTCTCCTCACATAATCATAGAGGAGCTGCACAAACGCACCACTGAATGGCTTTAATTTTATCCTATGAAGCACATGTCAGGAATGTTTTATAATGCAGGATAAGTTTTCTTTAAAAATTCAGCCTCCATCACAAAATCTTTGCACGTGCACCACTTCTTTTTTTCCCATTTATCAAATTGAGGACAGCGTGGTTAGAATGAATTAGTAAAAATTAGAATGATCTTTTTTATTTTTTTGCTCACCTGAGGTTTTCTGAGCTAAACTCTGATTCCAGAAACTTGAGGAAGAGCTCCTGTCCTGCTGGATCTTTCAAGGCCTCCTCCAGGGAGAAGCCCCACTTCTTCACCCTCTGCTGACTGGGCTCCTTACTGGGACAGATGGATGGAGAGAAGGACTGGCCGTTTATAATTATTGCCACATTTTATTCTTTTTAAATACATTTACAGACCTGCAAAATGGTTATAGTTTGTTGGGTCATAATTTTAAGAATTTGCAAGTCTTCTTCAGACTGAAAAGATGTAGATTCATGCTTCAGCCTGCCTCTTTCACATCGTATCATTCATCTACAGTCCACCTGTTTATGACAGGTCTGGAGCTGGTGATGATTAGGGCAACCGCAATCAGCAATAAATCTAAAATTGTCAGAACTTCAGAAGGAGTACAGACACAAAGTAAAGTGCAATACAATACAGTAAAATGTAGGCAAAAAAGATTGGTAAATGCAATATATGTAACAGCCATATTTCCATTAAAAAAACAAAAGAAACAAGTTATTTAACGCATCAAATTAAAGCTCGAAATCAATACCTTCAGTCAATAATATTCATATAACCCTACCTTCAATATGTATTTGCCAATAGTTAAAATGAAAAAAATATGAAACCAATGTCTGAGATTTAATTACAGCGGGGAAAGAGAGAAAGTGTGGACAGAGCTAAAAAGTGAGCTCAGAGGAAAGGATAAGCCATTAAAACCACAAAATCTGACTGATCTTTGAAACGCATGAAAGGGCCTGATGTGAATGTGATATTGGTGATGAAAATCTGCACATTATGACAGTGTTCATCTGAAATCCAATCATTACAATCTCTGCGGGGAATATGTTCTCTTATCCTGCAATTAATCAATTCAGATGAATTATTAAGCTACATTAGGCACAGCGATTATGTGTCTGATCTAATGAATTCCTGCATATTCAGGAGTTCAGAGCAGAGTGCACCTTGTCGAGAGCACTACTTTTCTTTGTAACTTTAATAATTTTGCAGATAAGCAGTAATTTGAGATGGAAAATTTCAGATTATGCAGCTCATTTATATTTTTGAGTAGCTAATCAGGATTAAAATAAATAAGGCGACAAACAGCCAAAAGAAGCATTTTGGAGTTGAAATTACAATCATTTTTAATATGTGACAAGAAAAACTGATTTGGTCAAAAATTGGTTGCTGCCAGCAACGACATCACTAAGGACAGCACATGGAGTGCATTCATGCTGAAATGTGGTCTGTGTGAAATTGGTTTTGGTCTGTTTAATATTTACTTAAAGGGGTGGGGATTGTTTAAATGTTTGAGTTCACCCCCCCACACGGGGGTCTATATGAAATTGGTTTTGAGATTTACAAACCACTAGCAATAGGAAGTAACTTAATACAACCAAATATATGCAAAGGCTATAGAGCCCAATAAAAAAAGGATATGTTTTTAAATTATTATTTTTTTAATCTATGCAAACAATTTCTTGTCAAAATACCACGAGTGTGAGTGTTAGAAAACAGCATGTACTGACATATGTTGAAATGTTCACAGATAGTGACTGTACCTGGCTTCCAAATCCCAGAAAGTGGGGTCATCACTTGTCCAGGGGTTGGATGGTTCTGGTGCTGTCACGAATGGGTCATACTCCAAATACTGCTCAGTGTAGGCTATCAGACTGACGCACAAAAATGTGCATAAACACACACACACACACACACGACACAGAAGACAGAGGAAAGAAGAGAGTGAGGCATTAGCTCATCACATGTTTAGTATTTTATTTGTTTACATGTTAATATTGAATTACATGTTTTTCTCTAGTAAAAGTGGGAAAGTAAGGTATGAAGAGCCAAATTGTTAGGAACATCAGTTTTGAGAAAAAAAACAAAATTTCAGGCGCTGCTTGTCTTGAATAGTCTGAGATAAACAATAATAGAGACACAATGAAGCGCAATGACCTTCACAGCAGCAGCAGCAGCAGCAGCAGCAGGGTACAGAAAATATTTTCCTTCTCACAGGTTCAACAATAATTCAAGAATCCCCAATAACATACGCAGTATATGTTCTACAGCTTTACTGCACCACCAACTCACGACCTCAAGCTGTTTATAGGAGAGAAAAAATAGATCTCTTCCTCTCTCTAAAGCAGCAATATCCTTGTAACCCTGCGGTGCGTAAACTTCATTATATCTAGTTATAACTTTTTGATTTACATATCACAACACACAAGAATATGAGCTATTTTTAAAAATGCTGATAATTCATTCACTTGTGTGTTTGCAGACCCTTCTTCTATGCAATTCCAAATACCGGAAGGAGCCATAAAAAATATAAATAACGCCAACCAAAGTTACAAACCCTTGTTAAAAAAAAACACCTTAGCGTGCACCTAAACATTAAAGCTAGAAGAGCTGCTGGGCCATAGAAATCAAAGGTTCTGATGCACAGTTTTTGTGCTGATGTTAATGCTAGAGGAGGTGCGGAAACAGAGCATCGGTGGCTTTTACACAATTTGTATCTCAGCACTTGGCAACCACACTCTGTAACTAAATGCTTCCCCTAGGCAACAATCCTACTAGAAGAATACAGTACATACAGTATGATAGATATATTTGGCAAAACACACTCCTCTGTGGGGCACCGATTAACATCTTCATGTAACGTCACATAGTTAAACAGTCATGCAATAATCAATATTTTCTGCCCAGAGGACTGGACTCATTGGACTTATAACAAAAAAATTACTTAAGATGAAATTTTTGCTGTTCCCCTGTCACATCTGTAAATCACATCCCACCCACCTTATCTTGAATCCCTGAGCTTATTGCATAATATTAAGTTAGTATCGATACAAAGTTTTGAAATGCGCTTCCATATTGATGAATTCAAGTGACTGAAAGTAATGAATGTGCATGTTGGGCCCCATATGCAGGTTGCCTTTTGACCTGTGTGTCAAATAATCACAGTAAGCGTGAAAATTCAGGGACAAAATGCAGCCTTACAGTACTTAAGCAATTCACACCCAAGCAGCAAAAGCTTTCCTTACTGGTAGACTCTGCTTCTAAATGCCAAACTGAAACCAGCAGAGGTTCAAATGAGGTGTCAAGAAAACCATTATCCCCTCTCTGCCGCTGCTCTAGGACAGTTACAGTAAAAGGTACAGTAGGCGAGCAGGGCAGAGCTTTGTCTGATTATTGATGGCCATGGAGTACAGCAGATGGGAAGGGACCACCTTAGCGACTGAGAGCGTCTGACAAGGCTGACGAGTTACAGATTAGATGTGATACAATTCTCTATTTTAAATGTGTGAGAGATGGGAATTCTCTGTACCTTTCAGCAACTTTGGACATCTTCATGCAGTGACGATCTAGCTGGGTGTTCAGGAATAAGATCTGAAACAGACGATAAGGCACAAGTGTTTGTTTATGCTCCTTATAGTATAGACCTTAAAAAATGGTATGGCAAGGTTTTTGAATCTCTTCGCACGACCTTTCAATTGCTAGCAAACCTGTGACTGAAATAAATGAAAAGGAGCTTGTTTGAGATGGTTGGCAGTGTCTGTATCAGCTGGCGATATTGTAAGTGCTACCATTTCACATAATTACTGTTCGTGCCAGAAAACAATCCAGCAGATCTGACTACATTTGACAAGGTGGGTACCACACAAAATGCATTACAGTGCCTGCCAATCTTCTCTGTAATAGGCCTGCGTCTGTGATATCAAATGCTAGTGGTAATAAAAGGGGAAACAGATCTTCTGTATTGATGCTCAGGATTTTGGCAACATTTGGACTGATTTTTACCTCCTTCTCTACATCCTCCTTGGTGCCTTTTCTGCAGTGGTGCGAAGGAGTGTGAATGGGACTCTGAGACTGTGTTCCCTCCTCTATCACGCCATACACTGACTGAGCCGTTCAAACATAATGAGAGAAGAAAAGCAGCACAAATAAGCATTAGAATCTATACTTATTTCCTTACAGTGTGGAAAATGGTGTTATATTGTTTTTCAAAAAAATCCAAGGGACTGAATTTGAATGCAAAGTGCAAAAAAAGAAAAACGCAATGTCCACGTGCAAAAATCTAAAAGTGCTCCTCAAAGTAGATGGACTTTTAGATTGCTGTCACCTAAGGTTATACCTTCTTAACTCTATGAGGATTCTTCATGCGTCTACATTTCCTGATGTCCATCTCTGTGGTGTTAACACATCCAGGCTGCAGGAAAAGAAACAGCAAGAAAAGTAAGAACGTTGCACTCAACACTGGTGATTAGTTAAAGCTACTCTAACTCATTTTTTCAGCTAGAGAACTACAGAAAGAGAAAAAAGAGAATGTGGATTAGGTGGGTGGCTATAATCTCACATACAGAGGAAGCGCCTTACCACTGGTCTGTGGACGTCCCAGAAGGCTCTCTCTTGGCTGTCCAGGATCTTCCTTTCAATTTTATCCTTTTTCCTGTCAATCCTGCAGATGAGAGCAGTTAGTATAAGAAAAACAGCTTTCTAAGCATGTAAATGTGCCATTTGAAAGAGAACTGAAGGATAAGAAGAGCGGTATAATCTGTAGACTTTAAAGTCTAGGAAAGTCTTCAGTGATTTTTTAAACAATAATGAGGCTCAGAAAAGGTTTTGTCACAGCCTACAATATACTCTGTAGCTTGGTACATAAGTTGCTGCTTTTCCAACTACAGTACTAGTATTTCCAGTTTAATGAAACTTACTACACTAGTACCTGAAGTCTTTGACCACTGTCAAAGTGCATCAAGTTTGTTTTCAGTATTTTATGAACTACACCTTCACGCTTTTACTCATTTAGGATAAGAAAAAAAAAACACTTCAACATACCTGAAACTAAAATTAAAATGTAAATATATGGAAAGAAGCGTGCAGTGGTTTTCAAAGATCTGAAATAAAAGCTTTCACTCTAACATCCTTCAGAACTGATGTAACTTTTGGAGTCATAATCAAAAGAAGACTCTAGCAAAAGATAGTGGAAAACAAAGCACAGTGTACAAATACATTCTTCTTCCCACGTTCTCAATTTCCCAATTTCCATATGTTTCCGAAGAGCATTGCCTGTATTTGATGTTGTAAAGAGCATTTATTGTGAAACAGAGCAGTACACACATGGCTCCTAATCTCACACTGGTAATCTTGCATGAAGCCACATGTACAAATGCTCACTTCTCATGTTTGTCTTTTACCTTGGGTGTGAATGACATCAGTGCATGCACTGCAGTTGCATGTGTTGCCTTGGTAACAGATCACACTTACTTGACCTGGGCCTCAGCCTGCATGTAGATAAACTCCCACTTCCTGGCAAAAGCTCTCTGCAGCCTGGCCAGGTTCTCCTGTGAAGAGACATTATCAAACAAGTGCAAGGATAAACAATAGTGTTAAAAAAAAATACTGTTAAATAAATTCAACAGTTTTAAAGTTTGAATTTGCTCCAAGAGGTAATTTAGATTTCATGCCATCACAGACACACGCCTGTCTGACCTTTAAGAGGTTGTTTTTTTTCCGTCCCAAAGCTGACACACAGATCAATACTAAGCACTAATAGCTTAGAGCATCAGTTAAAGACTCACAGCCTCATAATCTGCCAGCTCCAGCCTCGTCTTATTCTGCATGGTCCGCTTGCACAGGTAAATAGCTGAAAGTGAAAGAGAGAGAATTTATCAGTATACACATCCCCCTTGCTCCTTCTAATCATCTGTGCATCTCTCACTCCCTGTGTACCCACTTCACTTCTCCTCATCGCACATGGTTCGTGGAGTAAAATCACTTTCAAACTGCCTGCTCGCCTTTGGGATTATGAGGCAGTTTTAAGAGTCACTAAAAACTCCCAAATCAAAAAGTCCAGCCATCGCCACATCTGAAAGGATGAAGGGCAGGAAGTGGAACAATGATTGGCTAATCCTGTCAGCTGTTCCTCTCCTCAACCAACACTGTTGAGTTTTAATTCTAACTTGCAATGTATGGGGGGGGGGGGGGCCCAATAAAAAAACCCCAAACTTTATAAAAAATGAACTGGTTTGGGGGAGGTTAAAATAAGATCTAAAAAAATTAAAACCCAA
>VUQK01012147.1:25335-35766 GCA_015106715.1 Bujurquina vittata
AAACTGTTTAGGTTTTTTTTATATCGTGTGTTGTTTGGGGGGGGGGGGGGTTCATATAAAGACACCCTGCTTTATAAGATATGTACATGTTTAGTGCAGTGTAAGATCAGATCTAAAGAAATGTACACCTCTACAATGGAATATTTTATTGGCGACCACTTGTTAAAAATCACTTTTATGCCACACAGTCTAGTTATTGCTGTTTAAAGGTTATTCCCAGAGTTGAGTTGACAGACAGGAAATAAAAAGTGAGGTTCATCCAGATAATGAAAATTAGAAGGAATCTCACAGCTATTATTAATGGTTACTCATGCTGCTGATGTTGGAGCAGCATCTCTCAAGCATCTTTAAGTAAATTCAGTATAGCTTCATAGTAGGTTTGTGTCTTCCATGCAGTGATATTATATTACTGTTTCTAATCCCTTTAATCAGTTTCGTAACTGATGCATGGCTCTTTAAAAATTAAAAGGACATGCAAAAAAACCCCCAAAAAACCCAATAAACAAGCAAAAATAACTACATGTAAAAGGTATCTTAAAAGGTAAAGTTTCTCACCATAGTCTGTGTTCTCAGGCTCCCAACAGTTGGATGGCCAGAAATACGGCGCCTGAGGGTGAAACAAAGTGGAAATGTGAGAATCAAAAGTGATTCTGCACTGCTGCTGATTATTCACTGAACCTCCCGGGTCACGATCTGTGAGTCAAAACTATCTGACAATACTGGAGTGATGACGATGACCTTTGCAAGACAGTTGTTTGCCTCTGAGACACAGCGTTGCGCATAATTGTCTTACTTCAGCAATCACAATATTTGTTTTATTTTCTGCTGAAGAGATTCAGAACAGCTGACTTCTAAAACTTTCACACCTCTGCAATACCCCGGGGGGCTATTACTCATGGAAAAGTATTGCAGAAACACAATAAAGAATGGCAGCTGGGAAATAAACAAAGGAAAAACAGAACAATAAATCGGCAGGCAAAGAACAGACAGGAAAGGATTGGTTATTTGACAAAATCTGCAGTGTCTTCTTGAACGGTTTTATAAACCGTATGTAGTATTTTCATTGAGGAGAGATGTTACATAATTGTGATTTTTCCACCCTGTGTTTCTCTTTATCTTGCACTTGGTTTGCCTCCAAAATGAAATGCCAATAAGTGGTGATTATCTTTATGAAGCTCTTTCGGCTATGGCAAATAGACCTCCTCCTCACCTCTTTTATTCTACTTCATTTTGAAGGAAGAGAACCAAGGTCAAATAACCTAATGTGTACTGCTGGATTAATTAAACCGCTCCGCTAGCTTGATTGGAGAGTCAATCCTGTAACTGCAGTATGTGTAGGAAGGAAGAAGATGCTACATTGTAATCTCACCACATGCCACTTTTAAATACCCGACTGAGGAATGTGAAAACAAGGTTTCCTTTCTTTAATTAGTTCAGTCTGGGATAATTAATATGCAGGTTTAATGATACTCCCTTATCTGTGAACAGTGAAGGAGGCACAAAATGTCAGCATGCTTTATTTTTTTGTTCTTATACAAGTCTCTAATTGTAGCGTGGGTTGCTGCAATAAGTGTCCCTCTAAAGATTTTGGTAGCTGCCTATTTGGCCCGGACTCAGACCTGCTTCGTCTGCTCTCTTGATGAATATTTTAACATCTCACCATTCATTTTTAATAGGGTCACAGGATCCCAACATAGCACTGAAGAAACTGTAGTGGACAGGGCCTCAGTGCTTCCATAAAGAAGCAAGTAATCTTCAGCAGCTGATTGGGGTATTCTAGGTGGCCCTGCAACTAGATTAAACTTGCTGGAGTTTTTTATTATCTCTTACAATTACACCAAATGAGGAAGGTATTAGTCTGCGAATGCGTCTGGTACAGAAGGGAACATGAAAGAAGAACTATTTTCATTTTTTGGTAATAACGAACCAGCACTCAAAATTCACCATAACAAAAGCTTTCCCCTACAAAAGGTTTGCTGTGTTTTCTGTGGTATTTGTGTAGTATCACCTTAGCTTTGATTTATCATGCAGGAGGAAGTTAAATGGGGGGCATACAGCATGTGTGCTGTTATTCCAAATGTTTTAGGTGAGCCATGTCTAAAACGTAGCATAAAGTTAAATGCAGTTAAAATAGGAGATGGCGAGTCAACCACAACTATGGTGACTTTTCCACTGTGTTAAGTATAGCTATCAGTAAAATAATTAACTGTCCTAGTTATTTTAATGTAACCACAAGTTAACTAATGCAAAAGGTATCTAGCATAGGTAGTTAGGAAGTCAGCAACGCTGTTTGCATAACTATAAGGCAACTGTAGAGTAACGTTTCTAAGCCATGTACACAGGACTTTGACTATATGGCATCACACTAGGAGGCACAGAATCTGCTCTTTTAATGTTTTTTTAATGGCCTTGTCTGTATTATTGACGCTAGAGACTTGGCTGTACTGGTATTACTGGATGTCACTGCTACATTTTAAGAAGATCTCAATTTTATATGTTTAGTAATGTATTGGTATTTGTGGTTCAAGTCTTATCTAACTAATGTGTTTTCCCATCAGCAATGGCAGCTACTCTTCTAATACTGCCTCCTTGACCTGTGGTGTACCCCAAGGATTCATTCAACAGGCACTCTAGTCCTGACCCCACATATAACCAAGACACCAACCTAGGATTAACCATAAAGTATCTAAATGTTGATATGGTTGTCTTTAGGCTGCACACTGAGCACAAGTTTCGAATTACCTAAAAATTAAATGCGGCCATTTCTCCTATCCTTCTGTGTTTTTACCACTTGGTGTTTCCGCTCACCTGGAAGCGGTAGAAAGTGCCATCGTCTTTGAGGGAGAGGACATGGTCTGAGATAGGGAAAAAGTACCCCTGAGCTGCAATTAGACTCCCGATGTGCATTGCCTCAGCTGTAAAAGGAGCAGAACAAAGAAAACAGATTGCACCAGGTTCCACAATACTGCAACTATTATTTGCAATGCAATATGGATGAAATTAACTCAGCTGAAACAAAATTTAGACAGTGAAACCAAATTTGGCCCTCATGGAACTTATACTTGGGACATTGCACTAATACAACAGAATGAACCACCTGCCAAATATGACATCTCTAGAATATGTCATTTCAGGTTGAAGATTTTAAGATAAGCCACAAATGCAAACACATTAACAGAGCGTATTGTTATTTATTTAAAGTGGATTTCTGTGAGGCCTATAGGAATCAGAGCTGGTTGGGATGTGCATGGGTGACTCAGAGACTGATTCACTGTCCAGGCCGTGGGCTATTGTACCAACAATAAACACTGCTCTCCCACCACCAGGCCTCAGGTCAGGTCAACTAAACAACAAATCCATAAGAAAACACAATTTTAAAAAAAAGAAAGAAAGAAAGACAAAATAAACTAGTTTGCCTCACTGTAAACCTCTCTTCATTGCAAGCATACCAATCTTTCAGACACATATTCAAATGTAAAGTATTTTCCAAAGAAATACCTGCAGCACCTACCACACACACAGTGTCTGAACTTTCATATTGGGTGAGAAACTCCTGTTATCCATTTTCCATTTTGAGCTTTCAACAGAAAGACAGACGTACCCCTGGATTTCACATCATACAGCTGGCATGTCTTTTAAGAATAAATCCTGCAGTTCTGCTGTCATGGGAGGTTTTGACCTTTAGAATTCATTCAGCACTTTAAAAACATACCTGGATCATCAACGGACAGATTCTTCATCAGCCACTGTACAATATCTGCACCTGAATCAGATCAGATGGGGAAGAATAAATTGCTGCCACACCGTGTAAGTTTGAAAAAAATATGCTGTCTGATATGGGTGGGGATTAAAAAATACAGGAGCACAAGAAAGCAAAAGCATGAAGAACAACAAAACAAAAAGGGGCTTCCTTAGAAGGCAAAATATACACTCAAGGGCCATTGTATTAGTTACAACTTGCTAGTAACAGGTTGGACCAGCTTTCGCCTTCAGAGCTGGCTTAATTGGGAGTGCCACAGAGGTGCTGGAAGCATTCATGAAAGATTTGTGGAAACATTCCTCAAAGTTTTTGGTTCATATTGACATGATAACATCACAATTGCTACATATTTGTCAGCTGCACACCGATCATGCAAATCTCCTGTTCCACCACATCCCAATCTATTAGACAGAGATATGGTGACTGTGGAGGTCATTTGAGTAAAATGAACTGATTGTCATGTTCAAGAAACCAGTTTGAGATGTTTTGAGCTTTGTACCATGGTGCATTATTCTGCTAAAAGCAGCTATCAAAAGGAATGGATCGTGTCAGCAACAATACAATGGTTGATTGGTACAAAAAGGGCCAAAGTAAGCTAAGAAAATTTATTTTTCCAGTCTTCTGTTGTCCAATCCCATGTGACTTGTAGCCACAGTTTCCTGTTCTTAGCTGACAGGAGTGGTACCCAGTGAACTCTTCTGGTGCTATAGCCCATATGCTTCAGGGTTCAACATGTTGTGCTTTCAGAAATGCTTTTCCTCGAAACTTGTAACAAGTGGTTCATTCACTTACTTTTGCCTTCCTATGAGCTTAAAGCAATCTGGCCATTCTCCTTTGGACTTAAATGCCTTGTTGATGTCAGAGGTCAAAGAACTGCCACTCACTGGATATTTTCTGTTTATCAGATGATTCTTGATTGTCTTTAAACCCTAGAGATGGTTCCACAGGATGATCCGAGAAGATCAGCAGTGTCTGAAATACTCAGACCAGTCTGTCTGACACCAACCACCATCAAAGTCACTTAAATCCCCTTTTTTTATCCATTTGGATGCTCAGTTTCTACCTCAGCAAGTCATCTTGAACATACTGTATTTACATGCTTAAATACCCTGAGCAGCTGAGCAGGTGTACCTAACAAAGTGGCCAGTGAGTGTAAATATACGAAGTGCTTCCATTTACTCTTCCAAATAAACCCTAAAGGTAATACAATGAGGGTAATCAAATAAAACACACTGGCGAAGTAATGTACAATAAAAGGCTGTCTGCCTGCTAACTAGTTTAGCTTATGAATATTTTTCCCTAGCAGAAAAATGCACCTCAAATAAAGAAATAATGTTAACTATTTCACCCAAAACAGTGGTATTCATTTGAATATAAATATAAAAGCACATAAAATGTGATGACATACCTCAAAAGATAAACATTTAGAGATTTGAGGTGATATAAAACTTGCTAAAACTTCATTATAGTGGAGTTGAAATATCATCTGATCTCAGCTTCCACTTTCCTTTCCTTAGTGAGGTGGTGTTTAATTTCTTCAACAGTTATTAGTTTCTCAGCCTCCGGCATTCAGCTGCAGCCATTTGAGAGATACTGTTCTGCATATCCATCAGCTGCTGTGGTAATTGTGTTTACTGTTATGCTCTGCTTATTTCATACTGGGTATGCATCTTCCATTAATGCAAAGACTGAGGTATGTCCTTGTTTTCATCATTCGTTTGGGGCGTGTGAAAGCCTCCCACTGCAACACCAGCCTGTTGAAATGATTTATGTTGTCACTGAAGGTGATTACAGCCAACTGGCAAGGGGGCTAACATTCATCCCTCCCTGTCAGGTTCAACTAGAAAATAATGTTTTCTTTTGTTGTTCTTGCTCAATTTAAATTCTAAAAGTTTATTCTGAAGTTTGACAGCTGGTAAACCTGCAGTCACAGCGCTACAGGAGAAGTTGGGGATCGACTGCTTTGCTTAAGGGCACCTTGACAGTAGGACAGCATTAGACATTCCATTTCTGCACTTTACACTCTTTCTCAAACATTTAATCATATGTTGTCGTCTCACTTTCCCTTCAGCTATCCAGCTTTTCGCTGCTGAACCACTGCAGGAGCAGCAGAGCAGCAGCCTCAGCAGCGTGAGACGCAGCCAACACACACACGATTTGAATACAAAGGTGTGACCCAGCTGTAGCGCTAGGATACGTAGCTTCTCAAAAAAATTAAAAGCTGATAACAAGCGAGGGATACCTCACAAGATTGCTTTTTGAATGCACACCCCCAAATCTTTTCATGGATTTACTGAAGGATCACATGTTGTGAAATAAACTAATGATCTTTCTTGCTGAGTTAGAAAATTGCTCATACCCGTCCGTATATCACGAGGCAGCAATTAGCAGTCAGTCAACTTAGTATAAAGACCAAGCAGCTCGTTAATTATTCCATTTTTCCTCACCTGTATAATCTGTGCAAAAAAGTTATTTACTGAGGTCTAATTATTCTCACAGACGTCTTAAAAAGAAGGTGAATAGGCAAATATCTCAAAATGTAATATAAAAGTACTTTCAACAAAATTACCCTGGGAACTGGTGACTGACGTGTCATCCTTTCAGATTTACTGAAACAAGAGGACATACTGTAAGGACATCAGCATTTTTAGTGGTCTCCTTTTGTGTCCTCTGTTCATTGGGCAATCCATCAGTCCATCTGTCCATCAGTGATTGACTGATGCAGGTTGTGTCACTGTTTGTACTTGACATCTGTCTCTTTCTCTTTCCGTTACTTACCCGTAACAACACTGGGGATTTTCGTCATAAAACTTTTGACAGTTCTGATGGGTACGCCCTCCGTCTCATCCTGGATGCGAGTGATAATGTCTTCAATCTGTAGAGAAAGACAGAAGACTGAGTTTGAAAGTTTGATCAAACTAAAACTCGTCTCCACAAGGACTGGATGAGTGTACTATATTTAGCATATAACTATCAATAGATGTAAAAACAGTGAATCTTTTAGTTGGCGTGCCGCATCCTTTGTATTCTTCATTACTCCAAGCTCCTAAGATGCTTGTGACTGTGGCGATTCATGTTCGTGCCATCAGAAAGAAAATGCAGGCTCAGCTCACTTCCTTTCAGTTTATGAAGACCACACTGCACCATTAGCTGCAGGCTTTAAAATACGCTGCCAGTATTTCTGGCTTGCAAAAAAGAAAAGGATATTATTTATTTTATAGTCTAACAAACCAGTTAATTAGAGCGACTTTAAAATTCAAATGTATACAATTTCTACCAGGAAAAAACAGGTAGCTGATGGAAAACAAAAGTTCTTGTCCCTTGTCCCTTTTCTGAGGTTTAACCACACATTTCACCTCCCACTGTAATGTTGTGTGTCAACCACAACGTCTCAAAAACTGAGTCACGCAATAATTGCGTCTGAGGAGTTGAGGTTCAGCAGGACCGCACATATCCGTGACCCTTAATTACAATTGCACAGATGTTAAATGAAACAGGTCACCCACTTTGCACTTAAGTAATCAGATTAGTGTTTGATTATCCGGTTTTGATTGCAAGGTTGACACCCCCTCTCTCTTCACAGATGCTTTTGTTGTTTGCGTCAGGGAGTGGGAAGTGAGAAGCTGGTCGCTTTGGAGACAGCTATCACACACTAACGCACAACTCGGCGGCTATATATAAACCCTGAATGGAACCCAGAGCAACGGCAGAGAGATGGAGATAACGGCATATGCTTTTTACATCTAGACAATTAAAGTGAACACAGGAAAGAAGTGCAGAAAAAGCGCAGTGGATTTCACTAGTTTTGAGAGAAAAGTAATGCTCAACTTCCTGCCTGTAGTACCTACAGAATACTGTACTGCACATATGTCCTCATAGTTTGTGCAGTGCTGCGACCCTTAAGCTTCATGGGTATATTTATAATGCGCAGCTGTCAGTGAAGTGTAGTTCTAGCAGTCACCCACACTGGGTTGAAGCTCATGACTTCCACAACAGACTCATGCAGACTCTGCTCAAAGTACAATCTATTTAGTAGAGTGAAAACAGAATTCAGCCACACAGATTTTCAGGATAAAAAAAAAAACAGTGCACAATATTCAAAATAACTGGACAATATTGCTTTGCTGGTGTGCTTTTTTTTTTGCTTGTATGAATAGCAGGATCCCTTTTTCAATGTCCCCATCTTTAGAAGCTTTATAATTTCACTAAAAACAAGTAAGCATACAAACCACAGGGTGAGAGGGTTAAAGCTGGCTGTAAATCTGCAACAGCAGAGAAATTCATCTCTTTCATAAGAACAAAAGGTGCAAAAGCAACATATTGGCTTTGCTCTGTTTGTTTTTGAATAGCTCAGCTGGGTAAAAGTGCTTTTTTCTCCACACAATTTTCCACTGCATGACTATCAACGGTTTTCAAAAATATTACAGCTGATTTTGGTTTGTTTTTATTGGCAATATTCCAATGTGATTGTTAAACACAACATGCTAAACAAACAAAATGATGTACTGTGCTAGAGGCCATCACCATTAACTGGATGAACGCAGGCAGATAGAAAATTGGGGACTAAGGACTAAACAGACGTTCTTTGTAAAGAAATGATAGACTCAGAAAATCTCTAGAATTTATACTATTAGAAAATTGTGTCATATCTTTAACTCTTATATTCAGTTCAATTTTATTTATATAGCACCAAATCACATCAGTCGCCTCAAGTTGCTTTATATTGTAAGGTAAAGACCCTACAATAATTACAGAGAAAACCCAACAGGTAAAACGACCCCTTATGAGCGAGCACTTGGCGACAGTGGGAAGGAAAAACTCCCTTTTAACAGGAAGAAACCTCCGGCAGAACAAGACTTTTCTGCCATGACTGGTTGCGTCTGAGGGGAGAGAGACAGAACAAAAGACACACTGTGGAAGAGAGCCAGAGATTAATAATAGCGAGTGGTTAAAATAATAACTAGTGGTTGAACTAGTTATATTATATATTAAAGCTTAAAGGTTGTTTATACCTGAAAGTAATTTTCCCAAACTACTGTCATAAAACTACAATCCTGTTACAAATAGACAGGTGACATGAAAAGACATTATTCATACCATCGGAGGGCCAGGAAACATTCAAAAAAGAAAAGGCCTGAAACCCATCTTGCTCACTTTCCAGCACAGATGCTTTCAACCAATCAGGAAATTCAAACTGACAAGCTTCTTGCTTTTACCCCTCTGGCCATCAGACTGCTGTCACCCTGTTCCTCTCTATAGATCCTGGCTATCCGCCAAAAGGAAAGACACAGACAGCTTCAGGGTACACTTCAAATTCAAAATAATATGTTTGTAATAAGACATTGGCAGTGTGGAGGTAGCTGCTCAATGACTTTAATGGCTTCCACCATCATGAGCAATCCACTCCTGCTACACTAATGAAAATAGGTATTCACTGCACATTTACTGCATGTTACAACAGCTGTCATCCACAGAATCTTTGGAAAGTAGCCCGAAACTTGTGTATATGTAGAAAGCAGGAACTTTAAAAAAAAAAAAAGTGTATTCTTTGATATTTATCATTGCATGCGACCAAGTTGAGGCACTTTTGTGTTAGATAAGTTGCAGATCATAATTATTTATAGCAGTTTACTGTATGTGGTCTGACTGGTCTGGCAATGTTAGGTTCGCATTCAATTTCTGGTTGGAGTTGAACTCCGTCAGAGTGTGTGAAGCTGAGTGTGAAGCGGGGGAATCAGGAATTTGCACCCCCAAATCTGAGACCATGGTTCTCAGCAAAGATGCCACAATCAGCCCGGGAGTGGATGTCGCAGCAAATTCACCCCAATCTACTTTTGCTCTACTTATTAAAAATAGGTATTCAAGTGGGACCACTTTGAAGATGGATGGATGGATGGATGGATGGATGGATGGATGGATGGATGGATGGATGGATGGATGGATGGATGGATGGATGGATGGAATGAGATGAGATGTTTATGCAGATTAAAAAACAGGCGATTTGATACAGATTAAAATATGTTGCTTACAACAAGACTGCAGCACCTTAACACACAGGTGAAACTGTTTAACAAAAAAATAATTGCTCAATTCTTTAATTTTTCTCTCACAGCAATTGCAAAATTCCTCATATTATGCACCAATTTTTAACTGCAATTTTCTTAAGCTCAGATGATCATGCAAGCATCTTCAAACGGATGAAGGGTCAACAGGTATTCAAACACAAAGCAGTCCTGCTTTAGTGCATTGGCTCTAAGCATGCTGTTACACACAGTGATCTAACATGAAATATGGTCCAGTTTGCATTAAAAAATCATAAATGAGTTTATTTTTCTAATCATAATAACAGCTTTTTTTAATATGAATACCAAAAATGGCATTCATGTGAGAAAAGCAATATGCAAGGAAAGTCCACACATTAGAAGAATAGAATAGAATAGAATGCCTTTATTGTCACTATACAGGATGTACAATGAGATTGGAGGGCCACTCCTGATCAGTGCCATAAGAAGAAAGTCAAACTTCCTAAATAAAAAATAGAATATAAAAAAATATAAAAAAAAATTTATAAAAATACAGATATCTTCAAATACAGATATATTATTTTTAAAATATATACATTGTATAAATAATGTACACATAATAACGGAGAGGGTGAGTCTTTCAAAATG
>VUQK01012148.1:9591-24397 GCA_015106715.1 Bujurquina vittata
GGGGGGGGGGGGGGGGGGGGGGGGTGTGGAGGGGGGGGGGGGGAGATTTTTTTTTTAAGGACAGAGGGAATGACAACAACGAGACAGAGAGAGAGAGATTTTTAATAAGAGCTGTGGAAAGAGAGGGAAGAGGAGAGAGGCAGGCCACAGTGAGGTGATGTAGTGCTTTTAAAGTGTCTCCTCTTCAGCTTGAGGGCCTTGCACATCCTCCACTTGGCTTTAGTTCCACTTTCTTAGTATAATATTAAACACAAACATGGAAGTGATTCTGCAGTTTGTGAACAGTTCTTGATCTACAAAGGGGCGGCGGGACTTTGTAAAGTAAAAAAAGAATTACCAAAAATATTTCAGCAAACAAACGGGTCCTGTGATCTGACTGAATCGTTGTCTTTGCAGTGCTGTTTGTGGTTTCTGTGCATGTCATTTTACTGCAAAAAACGTGCAGATTCTGCAGTGATAATTATAGCTGAATGTTAGGACCACATTCAGGAGGGCTTGTGCTGCTACATGGCATGAAGACCTATTCATAGAAAGGACACCTTCACGTTCATCAGAAGAAAAAAAATCTCAAAGGCTGCTGATCATGCATGGAAGCGTTGGTATTTTTGCTGTCTTTTAACAGGCTTGGGGGTTACAATGTGGCAGCCTATTATTACCAGCCTAGGGTCTACAGCTGTTGGCCACATATGTAAATAAATTTGAGTAAAACAGAGACTTCAATTATCAGGTGTGAAAGCGCCGCACGAGCATGAGGTGTCATTTCTATATCAAATGAGGTCGCCTGCTTATATTAATCCTGTGAAATAAGGCTTATATCAAGGACACTACAATCATCACAGTGGAATAATATTTAATTTTAGTGTGGATGAGCCTCTCAGCAAAATTTTAACTAGCTACCGCACGTGTATTTAATGATCAAAGTTAGAAGGTCTATGAGGCGGATTCTTGGGGTGGGAATAACAAATTACTTACCACCTACAGTTTTTCAGAGCTTTTCCTAAATGTTATCAGACAGTTTTTCGTGTGTTAACCAGAAAAGGCGCCAGGAAGTTTCCAAAAGGGAAAAAAAAACTGCAGTTGATTCGGGGGACACCTGGGGCTTACTCCATGAGCAAGTCAGTTTGCATAGACACCTGTGTTAAAATGCCCAACTAGGCATAAGAAAATGGTTTAAATCTCTATGGACAGTTTTCCCTTCATTAGAACTTTGCATCTAACCATCTGCTTTCTTCCTGTTATCCAATTCAGGGTTGCTACCTTTATGCTTTGCAGGGCGTGCAGTGAGTGCAGAGCATAAATGAGTAAATAAATAACTGCACACAATAAAAGATTAATACCAAATATTGGTATCGGTATCAGTCTTGAAACTCGGTCAGGTTCTGTTTGTTAGGGCTTAAGATCGGGGGGAGTGGCAGCTTCGACTGACAGGTGTGCAGACGGGCAGCTGTCAGTGACAGCTGCTCGACCGCTGCTAATTGGACTCACTGAACAACGCCCTTAAACATTATCTAAAAAATACCATGGACTGTTTGTGCTGCAGTGTTGTTGGGAGAAATCAGAATATTTTTGGCCTTGCACGAAAATAAATGAAGGAAATTAAGGCTGGCCAAAACTGCTTACACAATGTTTAACATAACTGGCAGGATAAACTTATCTTGCACAAACCTACAAGACTGTTTTTACTGCACAGCATGTCAGGTGAAACATCCACCTTTTAATCTATGGAATTCACCAACTTATTCACCTTCATTGTCCACTAGAGCGCCGGAAAACACACTAAATCTGCAAACTTTCAACTGTTCTGCTGCCTTGTTTTCCAATTAACCTTTCCAGGGGCCAACCTTTGCATGGAATGACATGGATCAATGCCCACAGTGATAAACATCTGCAGAGCATCTATAACTGACTGGAAAAGTGGCTTTGTAAATGCTGTGTAAATATTAACTAATGGGTGTTTGCCGTCACTTCACAGGTCTGATGCATGCCAGGTGCAGATATGAAGGGGAAGTTGCTGAACCGTTGCGCTGTGAACGTCAAGGTTGCAGGTTAGACTGAAGGTGAACTGCTGGAAATAGGAAGGATTTGACAGGCATCCAAGCTCACGTCTGTCTAGTCTTGCCTCGTATTGTCTTTGCCATTAAATGACTGAAAAGGTAGCCATAGTGTTAAGAAACCACTCACAGTGGAGACAAAGTTAGAATACAAACATGCAGATGTGATTATTTGGTTATAAAGTTGTCTTCTAATATGTTCAAATTCTTAAGTACTCAAAGATCAGGGGGGAGTGGCCCTGTCCAGCTCCCAGTAAGTGCCTGGATGCTCCTCCATGCTCTTGAGACTCTGCTGGGAGACACAGAAAACCTTCTGGCAATGACACGTATTGATGTGCCATCCTGGAGGGGTTGGACTACCAGTGCAACCTCTGTAGGGTCCAGGCATCACCTCATGCTACCAGCAGTGACACTGACCCTAGCTAAATGCAAAACTAATGAAAAACAGTCAGAAAAGATCAGGAGGGAAAAATATCTCCACCTGTAAAGCAATGAGACAACCCCGTACTCTTTGGGGGTTGCAGAGATGCAGAGATAGTTCATAAAGGGGCATGCAGTGCCCAGTGCCCCTCCACCAGTGCCTTTAGTTGAGAGTGTGGATAGGACTAGTGATGGAATGTAACTGTAACTTACTGAAGTCCCTAAATAATTTTTTTACAGCTAATTTGGTTAATTGTCAAAGGTCGGTATCATAATTGGGTTTAAAAAAAAGAGCATCTGCAAAAAACTGTCTACAAATTTTAGAACAATTTCAGAGTAAAATAAAATTATAAAGATTTTGAATATCTCATCCACAGTATGTAATATCCTCAAGTCTGGATCATTCAAAGAATCTGTAAGTCTCAGATGAGACTGCATTAAAAACTGGTGTCATTCTGTCATGGAAATCACTGCGTGGGTTTAGGAACACTTACAAAGAAGTCATATTTGAACATGAGCCAGAAACACTGCCATCTTCCCAAAGCTCATTTAAAATGGACTGAGGCAAAGTGGAAAACTGTTCTGTGGTCAGACAAATGAAGATTTTAAATTGTTTTTGGAAAAGTTGGACGCTGCATCTTAAGGGCTAAAGAGGAGAGGGACCATTAAGCTTGTTATGAGTACTCACTTAAAAAGCCTGCATCTCTGATGGTATGGGGGGGTGCATCAGGTTCTGCCAGTGCTGAACAATATGTGCAGGTTTTTGAGCAACACACATCTTTTTTAAGACGGATTCCCAGATGTTTAGGGACTATTGTTAAAAGAAGAGGGGATGCTACTCAATGGTAAACATGACCCTGTAACAACTTCTTAAGGTATGCTGCTGCCATCAAATTCAAAATGAGCTAATATCAGTTTAAACCTTTGGTGTGTTTTTTTCTGTTCTATTGTGAATTAAATATGTGTGTATGAGATGTGCAAATCATTGAATTCTGTTGTTTATTCACATTTATATTGTCGCAACATTTTCAGGACTGGGTTTGTAATTGGTGGAAAATGTTTGATTTGGTGACTTTACTGAGTTATATCTCATCACATAACAAATTTGAGTGATTTAAAGTCATGCATATATTGGTGAGAGATACTCACTTACTTTGGAATATGGACATAAAGTCTCTGAATATATTAGAAACACACTGCCCGCCTGCAGAGGCTGCAGCTTTAAGTGGCAGGGGAGGAGGGGTCACTTTAGGTCACCAACATGTACAGTAGTAGTCTAGCATATGAGGTACAATTTTTTTAAAGTAACATGTTATATGCTTTTGTTGTACCCAACACACAAAATAGCTAGATGTTATTTGCGCCTGTACAATAGTGTGTGCGCGCGTTGTTCATGTGCCTAACACAGCGTGCTGTGCAGAGATGAGCGGCCCGTCACTCAGCAGGCATCAGGCCATGGAGGTCACACCCCAACAGTTGCGGGAAGAAGAGATTATGCCTGTGTGTGTTTGCGTGTGTGTTTTTTAAAAAGCAGAGATTATGCATTGTGATATCAAACTGGGTTAACGTAGCGGACTGTGTTTGCATACAGGGGTGCCACGGACTCGCAGGTTTTAGCTTTAATCCCCACACACAACGGAATCCTCACCGGCTGATTTGGCACTTTTTCAGAGTATTAGGCGACCAGGCGAAGAAGCTTTGTTTACCCAACAGACAAGTCATCATGTTTCATAAAATCCCTGCTAGCCTGCATTTTCCTATACTTTTACACTTATTTGGGAATTCTGTTTTCACCTTGGTCTGTTTGAGTAACACTGAACCTTTATTTATCCGTGTTTCTGAGTCTTGTTTCCAAAGACATGTGGTCAGTCGCGCAGTAGCAAGATAAACAGAAATATAAAGCAGTGTCAAAGTAATGTGTTTTCCAAAAACAAAGGAAAAGAAACAGGAATACAAACCTCTTTGTGAGCCAAGCCTTCTCTTAATCTTGTATAAAGATAACAGGCTGTCATGATGGGCTCATCACACTGTTGTGTGTCAAACAACTAATCGGTTGGCAGTTTCTGTATTTTTGTTTAGTCTGCAGTCATTATTTTACTTTTATCTAACCCGCTTGGAGGAGGCATGCACAGTCTGTGCCTTTATAGTGTAGTGATCACAGAGAGGGTGCATCACACAGACTGTATATGAAAGATGGACATAGCAACCACTGATTTCACCCACCGGTGGGTGAAGTCGTGCTGCCAAGCATCAAGTTGTGCATTTTCGCTGTCACCGTCTTAACTTTCTGAATCCTGGACATCATGAGCACAGAATTAATCTGACATTGAAATAGAGGAACACTGCACACTCATTGGCTACTGACTTATCAATTTGTTAGCCAAAAAGCTAAGCCAGTGTTATCATCCCTTATAACTCTAATTGACCATAATTTACAAAATGTTCCTCTTGAATCTAAGGTTCAACTATCGGATGAACTCTTCTTTCCTGCACCCAAACCTTTCCTCAAAGGCTGAGGAGTCTGAGCCCCCTATGGTTGGAGCACACCCATCCCACCCATGGCCTCAGAATCTCATTTCTGTCTACCCTCACCTATGGTCACAAAATTTTGGTATCAACCAAAGGAATAAGATTACACACACAGGTTGTGGAAATGAGCTTCCTTAGAAGGGTGACTGGACTCTCCCTTAGAGACAAGGTGAAGCATGCAGTCATCTGGAGATGGTTTGGGTACCTGACTACAATGCTTCCTGGGTGCTTCTTGGGTGAGGTGTTCTGGGCAAGTCCAACCAAGAACCAGAGGAGTCGCCCACTAATAATACAGGTTTGAGGCACTTCTACACTGGTTTCACATTTCAGATTAGGAACCTGTGTCCATTTTTTACTTATCATCTATGGTGGAGTGTTATCAGTTAAGGCTGGGAAAAGCGAAGTCCATGAATCTCAGGCTTCAGAGTTCTAGAGTCTGGAGGTCGCTGCAAAAGATCTGTCCCCTTTAGTTCTCAGACGTGTATGTTGCCGGCAGGCCTTGATCACATGACTTCAGGGACCTGCTGGGGTTGTATGGATGTAAAAGTTCACTGATGTATGCTGATGCTTGTCCATGCAGAGCGCTAAAATTCAAAACCAGCAAGCAACAAAAACAACAGTGCGATATGTGAGTACTTAGAAGCCTCACAGCACAACCTGAAGGTGTTCTAAGGAACAAAGAATTACAACAATCCAAACGCAATGAAATTAGTGCATGAATAACAAGTTCCAATTCAGAGTATGACACATTGGAACTCAACTTGGCAATAACTCATTATTGATAAAAGCAAGAGCGAACCAGAGATTTAACCCGAGCATCCAGAGTAAAAACTGAGTCAAAAGATACCCCAAGCTTCCTGATAGAATTTAGCAAAAGTGGCACGAAGACCTAAAGTTTCCATTACCTTGGGCACAAATCTGTTGGCAGCACGAACAAGGACTTCTGTTTTCTCTTCATGAAGGTGGTGAAAATTGTCTGCCATTCGACTGAATAGAATATTACTCACACAAACTGAAGGACAAATTTTTGGCTGTGCTGTAAAGGAGACCATACTATTTCTCAAATATTTCCTAAAAATGCTTCAAAAGGCACGAACAGCACAAACATGGCCAAAACATCCAGTTCAGTTATTAGAGGAGAGGCCTGGCAGTGGTTATAAAGAGGGAAATCAGCTAAACAGAGCAGTGAGTCAAGGCCATTTTTACTGTTAAATGACTAATATTTGTAATAAATTTGCCCTTTTCCTTATTAAGAAGACTTGAGCGGAAGGAGGTACCGCACATGTATATCATGTCGATGTTTCACTTCGATATTTCTGTATTTTCCACTCCTGCACGCTGCTTTAAACGCTTAAAAATGTAATCAGGCTCCAGCACTTGACATATAATCATATTCCATTTGTTTTACCACATTTGAAATGCAGCGGGTCTTTTTATTACCAGCAGCAAACTAAAAAGCAGTGTAGAGTTTGTGTGGAAATTAACTAAAGCGATTAAATAATAGATTAAAATCAATAGGAAAAAACATCACTTCACAGTTGCTTTGATTAATGGTCTCTCCTGAAATGATAAATTAAAGTTGAAAACTTTCTGTACACATTATTAACCCCCCATTTTCTAACTCATTTAAAAAGCTGCAGGCTTGTTTCCCATTATGTTGATAATATGGGTATGTTAGCCAAAACTCTTTGTGCTAATTGTGTGCTGGTTCAAAAAGCCATTTTCTGTTAGAGTGCACAAATCCATTACAGCCTCCTCCTTAGCCCTGATAATGGGGGATTGGATTAATGCAGGGACTAAAACATGTGGCCCCGGACTCCTAAAGATATGATTGATCACCTTATTGCTGAGTGCTCAACCAGTTTGGTTTGTGTTAATCGATGCCATTACCTTCTTGGATTAAACGGCAGCCCGCTAACAAGACGAAGTCAAAGAAAGAAAGACAGACGCGGGGACAGTTTCTGATGCTTACAGCACGTAACACATCTCAAACCACTAGATATTCTCTCACATTAAGCATCTGACTTGTTTCTATTTAGAATTCAATTCGTATTCAACAGCTAGGGTTGGATTCCCATATCAGACAGTTAAAGGGAGCCAGGTATGATCCATATTGTTATTCTTGGACTCTCCCAGATTTGTATGATTCATAGCTGAAAGCAATCACTGCCTTTCTTCTGTCCTTCAAAACAAAACACCTCACCTTTCAAGCATTGGGATCCACCAGCATGCACAACAGATTCACAGCAAATGCACATGCACGCACCGAAGAAAGCTTAGAAGAATACAGCTTGAGTGGTTCTCTGCTTCTGACTACTTTATTGTGGACACGAGGGGATCTGCTAAACAGGTAAAATGCTATTAAATTATAACAAATGTAAACAAATATAAAATGTGTTTTTAAATGCCTGTAATGTAATCCATCTGTGACTTGTGGAAGTTTAATGGAAGAGTCAAAATTAGGCTCACATCTACCCCTTTATATGCCATTTTCACCTGTATGGTATACACAAATGGTAATTCTATAAAAGAAGAAGTGTAAGGCAAAAATGCACGTAAGAGAGCTAGTCTGAAAGGTAGCATCTTAGCACGTGTCTAAAATGCAACCCTAAGCCTGCCCCTAAGTGGTGGTTGTTATAGGCTGATGGGTACAGTATTATTTTCTAATCACCAGGTCTCACTATCCTTACAGAAAAGCCAATCTATCTAGATCTGGCAATTGACAAAGAAGACGAGCAAAAGCGCTGCAATCAGATTACACCGCAGGTAGCGATGAGGTGTCTACCCGCTGAACAATTCTGATCGTGATTGGATTGTGTACTGCGAAGATATGGCCCTCTTTCTGTTTCTGTTTGTGCCAATTTGGTCACAGCCAAATGATCTGCAATGAATACATAAAACCAAGAAAAACAACAGGCAAATCACTGCACTACAGACTAAATGGATAACCTCTTCTCTCACACTGTTTCTTTTCAGATGATAAAGCAGAAATAACAAAACAGAGCATTCAGGGATGGAGCCATTGAAATGTAGAAGAATGTGTGGTGGAGTTAGACAGCAGGGCAGGTCATAACAGGAGGGGTGAGAGGTGTTGGCTAATCTGCTGCAGGATGATATAGATGAGCAGAGACGCCTCCCAGAGAGCGGATGTTGTACCCAGATGGCCGCAGAGCAGTTGGTGGCAGCAGGAAAGATCAGATAGATGGACAGAGACGCACAAAGAGAGGGAACACTGCAAAAAATATCTCATATTCTTGTTTTAACGAGGGGAATCTTTCAGGTTGGGGGGGGGAGATCACTTTATTTGGAAAATATGTTTGTTTCCAAATATGGCTGAATTTTACAGATGAATGTAACAAAAATGAATGAATGAATGATCCTTACCACTTAAAGATGCTAAAAAATATATAAAGTTTTAAAATATATAGTTTTAAAATTTTGCCCCTTCTGCTGTCACATAACCCCCAGTGGTTGGGTCCTCAGGCCACCACACTTATGCCATGCAGCACACTTTCACACCTGTAGCACGGAGCACCACTACAGGAACTACTTTTGGATTTTGGTGAGTGTGGTGCCTAGCACTCCCCAGTGGCAGCAGCCTCCCACCACAGAGAATTGGTCCTGCCCTAAATCAAAAACTGCTCTGAAACGCTCAAGGAAACACAACAAAGAGCCAAAGGTGTTGACCGGGAGCTTCCAAGCTTCCCAGATCCCTGTGTGATCGAGCAGATGCAGGATGTGTCTGTTTTGGTCCTGTGTTGTGCTGTTTTGGGTCCTCCTTTCTTTAGGTCTTGGCTGGGCTGGGTAGTTGGAGATCATCCTGTGGGTGCGGTTATGGATTCCCACCAGCTCCAATGTTCACTCCATTCTTTCTCCTTACAGTTTTCTCCAAGTTAACATCCTTGTCTTCTTGTTTTCCCGCATTCTCCATGAGGCTGAAGAGCAGCTCCATTTCCAGTACTGAGCTGGTCCTCTCCTAAAGAGATTCATCTTCAAGCAACTCTCTACTTCACCCCTCCTGACTGCCCACTGTCCTACGACTCCACTTTCCAGCACAAAACCGAATAGTTGCCCCCCTCCAAGTACCCCTTTTGAACCTACCGAGTAAGCAGTCCCACTTCTTTGAAACAACACCCCCTGGATCAGTTCAGTGGATTGTGTGAGGCTAACTCTGTCACTGTCCCTGGGAGTTCACCTCCAGTTACTGACGGGCTTCATTCAATACACCTTTCAAACTTCAAATGTGTCTGTGATTAGTCCTGTTTAGGAGTCCGCTCAGCTTTATTACCTTTTTGGCTTATTACAGTGTTGGAAAAAGTAAGAGCCACAGAGGTCCCAACCTGCAAAAAACAGGGTCCAAAAACATCGTCCCATGTTCATGCCCAGTGGGTCAGAGCTGTTTTGGCAGCACAAACCAGGCCTAGACAATATAAATCAGGTGATTTTAAAGTTGTGGCTGATCTGCGTGTACATGTTGGAAGTTCCAACCTATTCCAGGAATTCTGAAAGATTTGTTTGCTTAAGAAGAAAAGCACCTTTCTTCTTATTTTGGCCACAAAGCAAACTGAAACATTCCCTTCACAAATCCTGCTGGGAAAATAAAATCCTGAATGGACTCCCAAGTTTTCATGTGTGTGCAATGATTATATTAGCATGGCAAAATTTTTAAAAAGTTAGGATTTATTACATTCAATCATGTTCAATACTTTATAGCGAATGACTGAAGGACACTTTTTGCAGCATGCAGCCACGCACACGGAGGAAGAGACGGCAGAGAGGTCAGACTCCCTGTCCTGGACTCCTCGCATGTGTCATCTCACACTAATAACCCTCATCTGATCTGAATCTCCCTCCTGTTTTGTCCTCTCTTCTGCTATTTTCTTCATGTCTACTGCTTCACCACGTTCCTTCCATCCCCCTCTCTATCCCCTCTTTGGTTGTATCCTTCTCTTTCTCTGCCCCATCTCCTTCTCATTAGAGCTTATCTACCCTTCCACATTCAGTGCTGGTTTTTATCTGTCTAATTATGTTGCTCCTCACCTATGAAGGGAGTATAAGCAGCCCTGTGGCACGCTGGGAAGACGATTCTTGTCTGGCGCTCTCCCGTGTCCTGCCCCCTTGACTTTTACACATCCGCACTTTCTCTCACCCACCTATAGAGACAAGCAGATTTTCCCTATGCTCCTTTCAATTCCATCACCTTTTCAGCATCATCGGGGGCCCTTTGAGCAGGGCCCCCCGGCCTCTAAGTCCCCTCAACAGCCAGGGCTCAGCGATAAAATTCCCCAGACACTCCTCCATTATAGAGCAATGATATGAGGTGATGCTGGGAGTAACAAAAAAATAAATAAAAAATACACTCACCACCATCGTCGTGCACATGCAGGAATTGGGGCATAAACACTCAAACAGCGCGCACAAAAGCACACAAAGCAATTTGCACACACTCCTCCCTGCTGCCTTATCGTGCTTTTTCAGTACACACTGCGTGAGCTGCATGTGCTCATCTTCAGCATAACCATGTAAGAGTTCATTGATAGAATATTTATAATAATACTGCCGGCTTTTGCTGTATCAGAAAATAGGATTGGTAACAACTGTACTGGTTGTCTGCATGTTTTTATTCACGTCAATAATAATAATATGCTACATACGGCAGTTATTTTTGGTGCTTTCATTTTGATGAAAAAACTTCCAGTCTATGATATCATATTTTGAAGGCATTGTAGGTAAAAATAAATAAATAATAGTTACAAATGGCACACGGTATAAATATAAATGATCTCAACAGGGTTGAATTATAGACTGCATAAAAGAAGATGATGCTGGGATGCTGCATTTCTGCAGCTTCCATGTTGGTGTTTTGGAGTAAGGAGAGACCCTATTTGGGTGAGATGTTAATGTGCTACATCATCAGCTGACACTAGCAGGCTTGATTAGTCAGCTGCAATTAGTGCTGAGTAATCAAATACCCAACCCCAGTGGTGTCCAGCGCCCACCAGTCCGCTGGCCTCAGGGTCACCTCTCTGCTTTTTTGCAGATGGCGTGGCTTTTTTGGCTTCATCAGGTGGTGACTGCCAGCTTGCACCGAGGCAGTTTGAAGACTACCTCAAGTGGATGATTTTAAGAATCCCAAGTGAGAGGAAAGAGGAGCAAGAGAGTAACAGATGAATTGCTGCAGCTTGTGCATTGATGCAGAAACTGTACTGGTCTGTGATGCAAGAGCTGAGCATGAAATCAAAGCTGTTGATTTACTGGTGATTCCTCAGACCCACCCTCACTTGTGGTCATGAGCTTTGAGTTGTAGTGACTGCAATTAAAAATGCTATTAAGTTCTCAGTCAGGTCATGAAGTCGTGGTAGAGTTGAGTACTTGAAAAGAAGGCAATTGAAGAAGCATCTTGGATAAGAGGTGATTATATCTCTTGGGTAGCTTGGGAACACCTCACTGTCCGCCATGGATGGATGGATGGATGGATGGATGGTATAATACTAGAATTTCACTCACCAAAATGAAAAAAAACCTTCTGGACAGCCTAAATATTGGTCAGATAATTCCATTAGAAAGGTTTCAAAGAACACCAATAGCACAAGCACAGTGGAAAGGTCCATTAAAGTGACTCCAATCAGTAGATCTGAGGCTTGGTAGACATCACCTGCCTACAGCTACCTGTTTTGGCTTGCCTGTCAATCAAAGCAGGCACTTTAAGCATCAACAAAATCCAGCTGGATAAGTTATACAAAAAAAAGATGAACCCAACACTTATCCTACCTCAAGGGGCCATTAGAGGAACTGCACAATTTAAACTTAAACATGTATAAAATTGCAGCTGATTGACCTTCAGCTTAACCTTCAGACCTTAATGTAGTTGAAGTGAGTAGCATATGTCCTTTTTTTTATTAATTATACTCTAGTGCTCAACGGTAAACCTCCAAAGTGCCTAACTCCCCCCAGTTTCTGCTGTACACCCATGGCTGCTTTTTCACACAAAGAGAGAACCGTATTGTGAAATTTACAGACACCTCTTTCATCGCCTGGATTACACACTTCCATGACAATTGCTATCAGGAGGAAATTAACAATCCTGCAGTATGGAAGAGAGAACAACCTGCTTGATGTCAACAATACTAAAGGTTTTAGAAAGAAGGAGGCAAAGACACTCCAATGCCTCATGCAAAGACAGTTTAGGCTGTGCTTGGAAGAACCCCATGACTCCAGGCCCAACCACCAGATGCTCCCTGGTGACCAGGTCTGGCCATTCTCCTGGGACCATTTTGTCTTGGGAGACTCTAGCAGGGGCTGTTGTCTCAGACCACACAGCTTCCAGGATCACAAGGGCACACAAACCCCTCTACCATGTTAAGGTGGCAATTCTCCAAACAGTTTAAACTGTAGACACAATTATAAGAGTCATAACATGAAAACAGCAAAGTCTGCATTCTCGGCCCAAGCTGCACAGCTGCAACACCTTCTTTTATGTTCCATGCGACTGGTTTACCACAGGTGTTCTTCAAATCCCTGTTTAAAAATGCTAGAAGTTCAGTGTACTTGAGGCAGGATCAAACTTTTTAAGGTTTCTACAGAACTCATCCCAGCGCAGTGTTTTTATGAAGTGGAGCTTGTCAGGGACAAACTAGCCGATTCTGCAGTCACTTGGGGTTGAAATGAGGCACAGAGGGTGAGGAGGTGAGGGGGTGAATGGGAGAGGTCACACGCATGTGTGTATTTGCCTTAATGTGTGTGGTAGGACCTACGAGGGGCTGATAACCCCAATAACAGTGGTCCTTACCTTTCTGCTCCCTTGATCCACACACACAAACATGCTACAAGACACACACACAAATGCACACACCGTGCCACTGTGCGTACAATATGTGATTTTAATGAACCTAATCTCCAGGATCACCAGGTCTCTGAGCCGGGAAATTAACGAGAGCAGGTTAAACACACACAGTGGGTTCAGTGAAACCCCTTTCAAATAATGCGTGTGTGCGCGTGCGTGCGTGTGTGTGCATGTGTGTGTGTGTGTGTGTGTGTGTGTGTGTAGGGGTGAAATTGGTTTTCCTCAGGATTAAAGGATTAAAAAGGCTGTTAGTTCCTCAAAGTGCTCCAAATACCCCCCTCAATATTCATTACAGCAGATACAAAAGGCAGAGAGGAGCTCATAATGGGCCCCAACCTTCTAATCATTTCAAGCAGGGACGCTCCTGATCTTGCACGCCGCCACACATACACCCGTACGCTCTCTTTTATTATCATTATCCACACTATTAGCATGATATAAGAACTGTCTGGAGATCACAACGGGCTGAATTTGATATAGAAAAGAGATTATTGAGGAAACTGTGGCTGAAAATGATCCAAATATTTGTACACATTTCAAATGCGTGCCCCTCCCCTCCTTGGCTGCTTTTAGGAGTCATCTCCCCTTTTCCAATACTAGGAGCTAATGACTCCCTGATGCCAGCAGGTCTGCCAGCCATAGAGTTTGTTAAAGAGGATAATAAATCAATATCTGAGTGCCATCGCAGTCAGGAGGTGGCCTAAGTGCCCCCTTAGCACACACACCCCATGGAAAAACTGTCCTTTTAAAGTCCTTTCAAGCACAGAGGAGGGGGGAATAATTGAAAGTGATTGAGCGCATTCTTCACTGTGCCCTTTTTGCACCCAGCAGGTAGCCACTTGTTCACTGACAGCAATGGAGGGATTGGTTTACATTGTGCGCTGCTTGCCCGTCGCTGCGCCTGTGTGTTTGTGTGTGTGTGCGCACAAGCTTGTGGAGACCTAACAAGGCTGAAATTGATGCAGTTTTAGCCGGGGTGGCATTTTTGATGGTTGCTGACATTCAGCTCCAGAAAATGTTGCATTGGATGTGGAAAAGGTCAAAGCCAAGGGCGAGGAACTGGAAAAAATAAGAAAAAGAAATGGAATAAAAAATGAAAGTGTGCTCGAGAATTGAACCTCCTCCATAAAATAATGTGCATGTAATAAAACTGGAGCGGTGTGCCCACCTTCACACTGCTTCAGGTTGGCGTTTCAGTTTTGGAATCAGACTTTGGTACATTTAATTTTCATAAATTGAATATTCTGAAGTGCCTAAAAGTGCCTTGCACACGCCTGCTCAAGGCTTAATCTATGAGCTGGTAGTCCATGGATGCACAGACAGAAAATACTCAAGAACTCCCACTGCCGGGGTTTCAGATTCAGGGGGGTTGGGCACAGTGTAGCAGTTAGCACATTGACCTCATACGCAAAGGGTCAGGAGGAGACACAAATCCCCCGGAGGGTCGCATCCAGTGTAAAAGTCTGCAAAATCAAACATGTGAACCGTTGTGCAGAGGCAGAGAAGTACCCCCTGTAATAAGCTTCTTACAGTCCAGAATGAATGGGGACCTGTGGAGCTGCAGGCTGAAGGTGTAAACTTCATGTTTTAATTTTGAGTAGAAAGAATCAAAAAACACACCTTTCTGTATGTGTATAAGAGATCCCACAGCACCATGAGCCACTTAACAATATACACCCCCCCTCATGTGTATAAAGCTGAATAATTATAATAATAATAACTCTGCTTATGCATCCAACAGATAACATTAGCAACTGTGGGTTTTCAAATGACTTCAATTATTTGCTGCTAATCAAAAGGAAATCAGCAGCAAATATATTTTTTCTTTTAAAGCTGCATGACTTTTTTTCTCTCTTCCAAAAATGAGAGGCTGCTGGACTTTAACTGTGACAGCAGCCATTCCATGAGTTTAACCAAACTGCAGGGCACACACATTTTAATTTGTGTGCATTTATTTATTTGC
>VUQK01012149.1:0-19862 GCA_015106715.1 Bujurquina vittata
TCTTGAAGTTAATGTGGAGATGTTTTATTAAAGCAGTACTGCCACTTTTACATTACGTCCCCTCAAACACTTCAGACCAAAGACTGATTAGACCACCAGAAGCTGAAGTTAATTCCTGGGTCAAATGGACGGATATTAGGAATGGCATTAAAATTAAAAAACAGATCAAGAAATAATTACGGTTATCCTCCTAAGCACGAAATCCCATCATGAAGAAGCTTTAGGTGGTAAAACTGACTGATTCTCAGAAAAGCTCATCTAGTTCAAATAAACCCAAAGACAAAACGGGACAGCTTATATTCATCTTTATGGCAGGAAGTTAAAAAAAAAGACAAAGAAATGAACATATAAAGGTGGTTGATGTTAATAAAATGTTTCAATTAAACATTAATATTCATTAAGTATTTATGTTAAATATTATTTAATGGCCAGCATGAGTTGGAAAGATCATTATATGGAAAATGTGCTATTGCTAAGAGCATGATCCCACCTCGTGTGCTGGCTGCAGGGAATGAGCAGCAGGAAGATGGAGCGCACAACGTAAGAAAAAGGGAGAGAGTGGAATGAAAGAGATGGACCAAATGAAAGGTCATTTGCTCAGATGGCTGAAATAATGTCACAGGCAACCTTTTGTGTTCATGTAATTAGTGACTTCTCACCAAGAAGCACAGGTGGAAAAGGACTAATATGGTTGTAGCGCTGAAAAAAAAAGAAAAAACTTCCAGAATAAATATCTGGCTTCACTCTTCTTCACCAGAGACCAGAATTGTCACCCTACCCACATCAACATTTACCATCAGGCTGCGTCTGATTGTCATTTAGCTTCTGAGATCCATTTTTAAAGGAAAATACTGAAGCTGTCTGATTTAGTCTGATGCAGTCTCTGCTGCAGTTTATAGGATGGATCAAAGTAGGTAGGTGTGATAGGTGTGATGGGTGGTGTGTGCTGATCCCCAGTTCTCCAAACATTCTTCTTTTTTTTTTAAGAGATGAAATAAATGTTTGTGGCTTGAAACTGATGGAAATTTCACAGGCTTTGTGCTGCAGGTTTATGGAGCATCCAGTGTCGGCCGCTCCGGGGCTCCGTGTCGGTCAAGTGAACACTTTTCGCATGTGCCCGATGAGTTACAGCACTAAGATATGGTACACAGGCACATCATCATTTATAAATCGAAGATCTTTATGGCTGAAGATTAAATGTTGTCTGTGGAAGAGCACAAATGTAGAGTTGATGGAAATCATCACTTTCTCCGGCTTAGGTCGACTCCCTCTCAGTTTACAGCCCTGCTTCCACTTTTTTGCATTAACTGTATTGTTGTGACGTGAGGATGGTAGAAATTACAAGCACTGAATAATTTAATGTTATGAGACCAACGTTCACTTTCCTGACTCGTATGTGCAGATTAGTATCAGACGCAAACATGAGACATGTCTGATATTAATCTTTAATATTCACCACGCGAATGGTTTGTTATGAACTTTAAAATATTGTGTCGCGTGCCTGTGAAGTGATGTGTGGTCCCTTGTGTATGACTAACAAAACGTGTGTGGAGGGATCACATCGCATGTTAGAATATTTTATGATCCATTATCGTCATCATTTTTTATTCAAATTGTTTACCAGCAGAGCGTTAGGGAAAGATAGTAGAAACACACCAGTGGTCCCGGTACCCCGCTGCTGCCATGGCTGCCTGCAGATAAACTCTGCTGCAGCCATGAGTACACATAATGTGTTCCCTTAATTGCCTGCCTTATTTTTTTAACGACACTAGTGATAAAATATAAAGATAGATGCAGAGGAAGACAGCAAAAAAAAAGAACTAGAAGGCACACGTCCAGTGTTTTCCTCATTCCTCACAAGCAGCTCTGGTCTTTGGGGGTGTTATGTGGTGTCTCTGTGAATCCTGCGAGCTGCATATGGACTGGCTTCATTCATACAGCAGTTCTATGCACTTCTAAGCACTATACCTACCGCATACCCACAGCCAATTTAGAATCAGCAATTACTGTAGCATGTTTGGCTTTGGACTGTGGCAAGAAGCTGGCATACAGAGAATATGCAAATTCTTCAGAAAAAGCACGAAGTGACCAGGAGATTTGAACGTTCTTGCTGCGACGCGACCGTGCAAACCGCTGTGCCACCTGCTGCACTCAGAAGGAAAAGGCCTGTTCTGGCATATCCATTGAATGCTGTTACCAGATTGGGATTTGGGAAGTTTGGAGGATGTTGGACACAATTAAAGTACTGTTGGTCTGCTGTAATGCTGACTGTGAGGCACAGACAGCACAGCAGCATTTTGCTAGCCTTATCACAGTGGGTAATGAGAGGGACACCAAGAAGTTTATTTCCTATCATCTACCTATGGCAAAGAATGTAATCTGTAATCAGCAGATATTTTGGATGACTATAAGCTGAAAGGTAAAACAGTATTAAGTTATACTGTAATGCATGCAATGTAATGTAAGTTATCTCAATAGTTTGACTTAAGGCTCCTTGGGATGCTGCTGCCTATTGTCACACAGGGGTATAATTGGTTTGCAGTAATGTTTAGGTACATGATGTAACATCATTTCATAGCACAGCATTGCACTGTAACAAGATGGTCAGTGTCATTCACTTACCCTGTTCACACTTTTAATTTGGAGGCTGCTTGGTGTATTTCGCAGGGATCCACATCCCTCTCCATCCATCTCTTAGGGACTAGCTGGATTTTGGTGCTGCTGCTATTTTGAGGGCCTAGCACAGTACCCTTGTTTCATTAGTTTGGTTACATAACCGGCTTGTTGTCCTGTGAGGAGGCGGCGGCGACAAGCTTGTTGTCAGCGGCTCATTAGAGCACTTCAGATGGTGAACTTTTATCGTGTACATGCTCTGGAGGGAGAAAAACAACGAAGGAGCATGATTTGTTTTCTTCATTTCGTTTTTATGGACTAGCTGTCAAATCCCAAAGCAAACACTCTCTCCACTGGAAACCTGACCTTTTAAACCTTGAAAGAGGGATGTAACAGGGCAGAGATGGGAGGCAGATAGGTGACTAGCACTCATACGGAGGTCAAGGGAAAGATAAATATCTGAAAACCACTCATTGAGAGGCTAAAAAATGATGGAGAAGTCCAATAACGTTAAATAGGGTACAACAAAGCATAAATGGCTGCTGGAAGAGCTAACAATGTGACTGAAGATAAAAACAACTGGATAAGAGGGCGGTGATAGGGTGCAATGGTCTCATTTAGAAGCTAAAGGAATGTCAGAGGGGATAGAGGGAGAACAGGAGTATAAATAGTTGTAGAAAGGTCATAGGTTAGTGATCAGATTGATTTATTGAGGGATAAAACGAATGATAATGGTGTGTGGATGAGAACAGAGAGGTAAGTGGGATGATTTGAAAATTATTTATAGAGGTTAAGGAAGATTATTGATAGCCACATTTGGCAATGGTGGGGAGGAAGAACTCCCTTTTTGATGTGGCTATGGGGAAAAGATGAGCACAGAGAGACCCCTTACAAACAAAGCAAAATAAAACAGGATAGATGCAGAGTTCAAAAAAGGCAGTACTGTACGTGTGAAATGATAAAAACTCGGAAAAGTTTTATGACAAGTCAGCTGATAGAATAAGAGTACAAAATATGAGGATTGAAGGTAATAAATTGTTGCTCAGGTGAAGGAGAGGGTTGATAGCTTCAGTGCAAATGGCTGGCAGAAGGGTGAGAATGACATCTTGTGGGGTTAAATGGGATGATAGTGATGAGGGAACACTGTAGAGGGAAGTTTGGGGATCAGAAAAGTGAAGCCTGAGGCAAGGGTGAGGGCTGTTAGATGGGTGTAATGATTAAATGAGCAACAATAAATGCAGATCATGTACTGGCAAAAAAAAACCAAAACATGCTCCTGAATTAAAAGGTCTAAAAACAACAGACTCTCATATGTTATTACGCTCTGTGTATTATGAAATCACAGAGGTGGTAAAATGACTGAAATGAGCAAACTGAGGTTATGAAATGGTTCAAACTGTTAGGGACCAAAGGTTACAGACACGATACAGCGACTGAGTCAAGGGAGGGCTGTTGGACTGGTTAGAGGCATAAATGAACCATAGAAGGATACAGGTGGCCGACAGTTGGGTGAAAATGATTATGTAGGCCTGTAATGGAATCATAAAGGATATAAAGGGTAGTAGAGAGGTCAAAGAGGCAATAGAATGGCATAGAAAAACATGTTTGTAATAATGTAAGTTACAATTGAAGATGGACGGTTGTGTGGGATAGTAAAGGGATGATCAAAGGCTATAAAAGGCTGTTAGAAGGGTACTAAGATCTGATAGAGCCGTTTAAAGGAGCTATTCAGGGGCTGTTGGGGAGTCAAAGGAAGAAAAAGCTGACGGTGGAAAGCTCAGCCAAACAGAGTATAAAGGACGAGAGCAAAAGGGGGACAATGGAGGGATTGGGTGAACTACAGAAGGATTAGATTGGTCAATAGAGCAGACCAAGGAAGAAAAGTAAAGGTGTGTGTGTGTGTGTGTGTGTGTGTGTGTGTGTGTGTGTGTGTGTGTGCACATGCGTGCGTGCGTGCGTGCGTGTGTGTGTGTGTGTGTATTTATTGGTGGTGGTGGGGTCAAAGGAATAATTATGCAGGAATGCTAAACATTTAAAGAAATGAATGACGGGGCAGCAGCTGCTAAAAAAAGGTGTTTTAGCTGTGAATGTAAAAAAGCTTGCCTTTAATAAACCGAGTGGAATCAGAAATACATGTATTAAAAGCCCAAACATGCAGAAAAGGACTTGGGCTGAGTTATTGAGAGATGAAGGTGGAGAGGATTTGGAGTGATGGGCACAGCTTCATCTGTGATAACCCCAACAGATCCCAGGCCTGCTCACTCTCACAAGCATAGAATGCATAAAAACTATACAAACATCCCAAAAATCCCTTCATCTACAGTGGCGTAAAAAAGTGTTTGCCCCCTTCCTCATTTCCTGTTTTTTTTGCATGTTTGTCACACTTAAGTGTTTCAGAACATCAAACCAATTTAAACAATAGTCAAGGACAACACAAGTAAACACAAAATGCAAGTTGTAAATGAAGGTGTTTATTAGTAAAGGTGAAAAAAAATCCAAACCATCATGGCCCTGTGTGAAAAAGTGATTGCCCCCCTTGTTAAAACATACTATAACTGTGGTTTGTCACACCTGAGTTCAATTTCCCTAGCCACACCCAGGCCTGATTATTGCCACACCTGTTCCCAATCAAGACATCACTTCAATAGGAGCTGCCTGACACAGTAAGGTCCACCAGATTTTGGTCACTAGATAGCATTAGATATAGATAATAGATCTGAGATAAAAGATATGAAATCAGAGATAAAAACCTTATGCACTGCAGGTCCCTGACAGATTGAATCATGTTTGGGGAAAGATGACTGCAGCTGTTCACAGCAGGAGTTGTTCAGAGAATCAAACTCTATGTAATCTATCCTGTTACTGTTGTAATATGGAGGTTTGAAGAGCTTTTAGAGGTTTTCCAAATTCATGCTTAAATAATTATACGTGAATTTTGGCCAGTTGTGATTATATGAATGTATACTGGGCTCCACAGGGGTTACATGCATGCCTGCAGTGCACCCACAGGTTACAGGGTACTAAAAGAAGCGCTAACATAGAGCAATCTATTTAGATTATTCAGATTTAATACTTTTTTAGGTTCCAATTGCACTTGAAATAAAATGAGGATTTTTTTATGAATATGTCACCAAACTGTGAAACTGAGACAGAAAACCTGGACTTACCTTCAGTGACAACAAAACCCACTGAAGCTGATATGAAAGTACTGATGAAAAAAATAACACAATAATCCAGTTTTAATCATTTCACAGTCGAAATGTTAAATTATGATTCATAACAATGTGTCAACTTTATTCAAACCTTTATTTAAACACAGTGGCATTGCAGCAAATGCAGACGGCACACAGCAGCCTTTAGAGAACCTGCGTGACTCAGTGTTTGTATTTGGGGCAGATTCAAAGAAAAAACTGATATTAAACTAATCTAGTGGTTTGTGTGGCCTTGGCACAGCTTTGCCTTCCAGTTTTCTTCGTGAGGAAGGCTCAAAAACATCCTCACGTTGTTTCTTTTACTTGCACTGTAGCTCCGCTCCAGCTCTTCCTACAAGGTTACTTCATATAATTGCCTGAGTAGGGGCGAGTCTTTCAGATGTCTCTGAGGGTTTCACGTGTCAGCAAGTTCGCTCTGTTTCCCGTCACATTTAACAGCCTTCACCAGGATCGCTGATGTCACTGACAAGTTAGGGACCACACAAATTAGTGACCTAAAGGCAACCCGAGCAACCTGATTTACAGCAATATTCTTTAATCGGTCTGGAACAATATTCAACAACGTCCCGTATATCTGTCAGTATGATATTTAAAGGATTTGTGTAAATGTTTGTGCTGCTCAAAGAATGATGTGTTCAATCAGATTATGTATAATTGAATTGAGTCGTCATTTTTAATGAAGAGGAAAGCAGCATCGTAGTCTTAAAGTCTATATGCAAGGTGACCCCAAAGAAGAGAAGACATAATTAAACAAATATATAACGAAGGAGGCGATAATGTGGACCTGTCACTCGCCTCTCTGTGCCCCAGGGAATACTTATTGAGGGTTCACGTGAGTTTTTTATGCTCTCATTGTGATGTTGCTCGAGGATGAACTGTTAGAATATTCTGTTAAATTAAAATCACCAGATTCTTTAAGACAAAAAGGACGGACGAGGAAGACATGAGCACTTTTTGATTCCTTATTATCATTTTTATTCAGACGAGTGGAAACCAGCACCATAGCCCCCGCCCCCCATCATAAAACTCAATTAGCAAAATCCAGTAAGTCACACAATGTTTCCATCGTTTAACTTTTAGATAAAAGGACTTTAGCATTTCAGCACATCTAACAACAGCGTATTTCTGCCGTACTTTCTTCATCACATCCAGACATTCAAATTTGCCACACCAACACAATCCTGACAACGGCGAGAATGAAGAATTAGCAAAACATCTAAGTGTGCGCTTTCATCACAGAAACTCTGCTTTAATCTCAGCACAGATGATGTTTATGCTAGCTGCGCCTCAAACCACTTTTCATCTTATTAGCTTAGATGGGAGTTTTTTTTGAAAGTCAGATCTCAAAAATGGTTCTCGCACAGAGACGACAAAAACGGGGCACATCAAAAGAAGGGAAACGACAACTTATCTGACGCATCATTCAGGTAAAAGCTGGCTGCACGCGCTTCCTGGGAGAAAAAAGCACGCACACTTTCAGACGTGGGTCACGACCGCTTGAAGAGCACGTTTTTGAGTTACTGTAGCTTGCAGACATGAACTATGTGAGAGAAATGCATCTGTATGAGAGATGACAGAGAGGCGAGTCTCATATAGTTATTTTGGGCTTTGCTCCTGCTTCTGTAATAAACAGGCCCAAACTTGCACGTGAAAGTCTCGTAGAAATGTGCAGTAAGTGGTGCACATGTTGCAAAATGTATCTTTTTTTTTTTCTTTTGACATAAATCGTTCAATGAATTTAGGGTCCTCTCTTTTGTTCTTGGCGGCTCTCGCGCCATCCTTCATTTTCCACAGTACATCCCAAACCTTAATCTTCTCCCCACATATGTCAGCCTTTTTAATAAGAGGCACACATCCACAGTGTCTGCTTGATGTGCCACCCAGCATGTGGGGCTTCGCAGGATGTGACAAATGAAAGAGAAAGTTAAGCATCACAAATGAGGACGTACTATTGTTCAATTTTGCAAATTTCCTACAAGAGCGCTCCCGTAAGCTTCCCAAAAAAATCTACATATATACGGCTGAGATACTGCAAGGCCAATCAGGGCTCCTTGGATTGGAAGCTATAAAGGGAAAAATGTATTTCAAATAGCCTTTATCTTTCACTGTCAAAACTGAGACACAGTCAGTCCTTTGAAGTGTAAAATTTCCCTTAGAGTGTAAACAAGTCTCTCCCATCCATGACGTTTACCTCTCCTCTTTGTGCTCACAATTTTCTACATGAATAAAGAAGCTGTGCCTTTCTCCCACTGGCTAGACCCTGACTGGAGTGCAATCTGTTATAATATCAACTCAAGCCCCTATTGGCAAGCACCATTAGCCACCGCTCTCACTTGCATATTTAGTGATGGCATCAAGCACGTAGCAACGGCTGGCATTGCAATCAATTGTGCAGTAAGACGATTAGTGCTCGTGCTGCTGTTCTCTGCATAAAATTCGAACCTTTAACTGATCATTGCAATCGCCCCATAAGTTCAATTATCGCTGAAAGGATCTTAATGTGACCTGAATCAAATCCTCAGCTGTGGATTTGATGGTTGCCAGGGTTTATCCTGAGCTTGTTTTGACAGAACTTTCCTCATAAAAAGATAGGTTATTCCTTTTTAACAATCTTGCAGGCTGTAAGTGAAGAAAGCTGTGACAGCGTGTAAAAAGGAAATGCCTCTTCCTCTGCCAGTCAGCTTACTACCCTGATACCGCTGCTGGCTGTGCTGCACTCTAGGTAGGGAGGCTGGCTTAAGAATTCACACACATCCCTGTCATGAAAGATTGAGCATGTGGGAGTCATTGAAATGTATTCATGCTCACAATGTAGAAGAAGCACGGGGCCACAGTAATGGTTGTCAGGGGCTGGTATGCCTCAGTGAACTGAAGACGACATTTTCTATCTCACTGGCTTCAGGGATGTTTGAGTTATATAACCCTGCAGGAAGGCACAGATGAGAATATCACATGTGAGCTCTAATAAAATGCAGTGTTTAGTATGCGTGTCATGAAGATACTCTCATAGTTCAGGTGATTAGAAAAAGCTGGGTTTTTGTAGCCTCTGTACGAAAAGGCTAATTTCATGCAGAATTACAAGGTTTACTTCACGCGCCTCGATGTGCTTCGGCTTCTGGGTGAGGAGCTAAATCGACTGGCCGAGGGTTAAAGCAGGAGCATCTGGGAACTTCTAGGATATTGCTTTGACCTTGACTGGCATATTTAGGGAGCAAAAAAAGAGTCTATGTTCTTTCTGGACTGATGTAAACGGTCCTGTTTGTGTGTCAAAGTTAAAGAGGTCTCAGATAACCGCCTGTTTATTGTCAAGAAGTGGTGATATCTCAGTTGAGAGGAGGGCGTCCTTTTCAGAGATGCAGATGCTGTGAAAATGGGATTAATGCCTTTCTGCGCATTACAGTTATGCTAATGAGGTCGGAGCAAGAAAATAATGTCAATGGTGTATTTTTTGTAGAGAGCCAGATAAACAAAATAGTGTTGTATGTCATTGGGAGGGAGTTGTTTTGTGGTGTTTACTTATTGTTATTTTTGTTATAGATATAGCAAAAAGTTTACAATTTCCTTTAATATCCTTACATAAACACGAGTCCCTATGTTTGAATCTTCATTCTAATCAAAATACAAGACAAAGTGATTCAAAGAGCGTAATCAACACAGGCTGCTGCCTATAGATCGCTAATAGGAATTGCTAATGCTGCCCAGCTATATGTAAGGTGCAAATTCCAATATGTGACCCACCTGCCACTGAAACACAAACTTCAATACAGAGCATTTAGGTCAGAATACTTTTATATAAACATGTAACTATTCATACTTGTGAGTTACACATTTATATAAATAAATACTTTCATATAAACACGTAACTATTCATACTTGTGAGTTACACATTTATATAAATAAATACTTTCATATAAACACGTAACTATTCATACTTGTGAACAATTTCAAACTGAATTTCCGTTATTACTGCGGCCCCTCCCCCTGCAGTATGCTCGCGGTCCACCAGGGGGCATGACTGCTATAGAAAATGCAAAGATTTAGTCAAATACAATAAATGTTACTTTTGTACTGAAATAATCAGGCATTTATTTTAGGAGTCAACTGAGATAAATAAGTCTCGTTATTATCTGATGAGTCAGAATTTATTATTACAATATGGTCACCCAAAGGGCTAGTGTAGTAATCAGAACTAAATTGTTGTAGCTGTTTGCTGCGTTACATATTCGGAGCACTTTATTAACAAATGAACCAACTAGGTTTGCAATATTGGATCGTATTTAGCGGCAGCTGCCAGCGGTGGCGTCTTTAGATTCAATTTCTGTAGCGTAGTTCTTCTCTCACAGATTGACCTGTTCAGATATTCCCGCATCTTCCACTGCGGGAATATGGGGGTCCTCAACAGTGCATCTTGATCCTTCTAGATAGAAAGCGCATGAGCTTGAAGTCACTGTTGCTTTATAAATATCTGCTCTGAAATATTAAGGCCATAAAAGTGAAACCAGCAGCTCAAATGTTTCCTGTTTCTTGTCTCTTGTGTGTTGATCCAGTGTGAAGCTCCGGTGCTGCAGCAGCTTTGTCAGTGCAGCAGGATTTCCTTAAGCAAACAGCTGCTGCTGCTCTGGATTTTCTTACGTACACATTTCCTCACCTGAGTTTCTCCCGTGCCCGACCCTCCCCGGCTGCTGTGCGCTCCTCCTCAGATGTTTTGCGTAACCTTTGCTTGTTTAACTAAAGTAGTTTCACTTTGTCCTGCTGATAAGGCAGAAGACCGTTTTTTTCTGTTTGCTGATCTCGTTGCATCTGAACCAGAGTGCTCCAGACAGCACTCTATTTTTATAACCTGAATAACCCATCACATCAGGACTGCTTACTACACACACACGTGCAACAATAAATGAATTATTGTTGGTTAATTTAGTTACTAGAGGCCAAATTAGGCGCTTCATCTACTTACAGGATGTGTAAATCCTTCTCAGACTGCAGGGTCCGGCTGACGGACACAGTAACACCTGAAGCGATGTCGTCCAGCCTTCACTGCCTCCTAAGCCCTGCCCCGGCTGGCAGGTGTATTAGCTAACTCGACCCTTGTGGATTAATGTGAGTGATTTTTCTGGTTGAGCTGCCCATAATTACAAATTTCAAACAATATGACATGAACACAGCAGAGAATGTGTGAATGTCCCTGTTCCTTCCAGCGAGATGAACACAATGTTTTGCTCATCGCTTTAAAGCTGCAGCAAACGCTGATCTAACAAGGACACAGGAAGTCCTGATCGCTGCGCTTTTTTCTCCTGAGCAGCCTTTTAAAGTTTGATTGTCTCATTCAACACCTGAATGGGGCAATCTGTCCTAAATAAGAAGTAAATAATTGAATGGTGGAGTACAGCCACTGAAACCAGCGGCTGAAAACATCGGATACATTTTCACATTCATTCAGCTCAGCTGTTCTCCGTGAACGTGTCCTGCGTGACTTTGACGGGTTCTTCCTGAGAAATAATAAGAGAGGATTTCTGACATTGTGTGTTTGATGAACTCACACGAACTGGGATTTTTCAGATTTACGGGTGTTTTTGTCTAAAAGGTTTAGACGGTTCTTTTGATTCATTAAATAGTGATAATTTCAAGATACTTATTTTATTCCAGCTGATCAAGTGAAGCGTTCATGAGATTCTACTTTTTTTTAAAAATGCCATCATTTTACGGCACACAGCTCACAGAAAGTTTATTTTGGTCTCTGCAGACAGAGTCGGGGAACTCAAGTTTCTGAATCTTTCTGTTATTCACTTTGCCTGAAATAGCCCAGAGATTAATTGCAATCATGAAGAAATCTCTCCCATAGCAGCAAATGAAAGCACTGTAGTGCGAGTCAAACCTGTGATGCCATCAGGCTTTAAAAGCACAGTCGCTCATTAGAGACAAAAATGCCAAACAATTTTTAAAGTGACTGCGAGAATGCCAAGGGCACAGTCTGGGAATAAAGGAATATTTATTTGATACAATAAAGCAGTCAAACCTGCAGACTCATAATAGAACTGCTGCAACTCAGCAAAGCACCCACAAAATGCTAATCACGAGACTGTGGCCATGATTAACACAATGCTAATTAGCATTTATAGACTGCAATTGAAATTAATTTTGAGGACTGCAAGAAACATGCGTGAAGGGAGAAATAATGGAGTCAAAATTGCCTCTGAGTTAAAATGCATTGCCTGCAAGCTTTCAAGCATCAATGAATGAATCATCAGATTAGCCTTGAATTTGTGCTAAGAGATGTTCCACATGGATAAAACCCAAAACAGGAGAAGAACCTTTGTGACAAGACTGAAATGTCTGCGGTGCATTGCCACATTTAAAAGCTAAGATATGCTTTCATACGTTTTATTTTTTTTTTACTTTTAACCTATTTTTCCAGTTTTGTATTCATGAAGGAAGTTATTTTTGTCTGGTATGATCAAGTGCACATTGGTTACATCATACTAAGGATCATCTGGGTGCAAAGACTCAGTAGTATACAAAGCGAGCACGGTCCAAATCAAAGCAGTAACTGCTGTTGCTGAGGTCATACTCGGTCCACTCAGACTGTAACTGTCACGCAGAGTCGATGCAAACAGCTGAAAGTGAAGCTACATCTGAGCTACTGTATCAAATCTGCTGCTGTTCACGGGAACTGCTGAACTGACCAGGTAACAAATGTCTGCAGCTCATGATGGGAGCCCTTCAAACAAACTGAGGTGCTGCATCACAGACTCACAAAATCACCCAAACAAACCAGTAAAAATGTGCATCATTTGCATTTCCCCATGCAATCCTAAAAACACTGTGCATAGTGTTTCAGGTGTTGCATTCTGGGTGATGTTGACAAGACCCACTGCAGAACTGCTCACATGTGAGCCTGAACGCATGAACTCTGGGCCCTCTTTTCGAGGATCTGTGTGAATCCGGTGCTTTATGATCAAATCACAGGGTGAGCTGAACTGTGTCAGCTCACTGCTTAGAACACCTGAAACACTTTTATGCATGCCTTTTAAGTTGCCGTGCTGTGGCTGACAGGTTCAACAGTAACGGCTTATTTACAAGTTACTATTTTATTCCAAAGTTTATCACACATTATATGGTTGGATGTGTGAGGTGAGGTCATAAATTGTCCAGGGTGGAAGCCGTATCGTTATTTGGAGCCAGTCGATGCAGCAGCTTTCAGCGAGGAGACCTCACATGCATACTGAAAATAGTGCTTTTAATATTGGCAGTTTTTTGACACGAGCTCATCTTGTAGACTTTGTCTTCTGCACTGCAACAAAAAAAAAAAGACTCAGTGCAGTTTTAATGTCTCCACCCTGCAGTGCTCTGCCACCATGCTTGATGTCCCGCTACCCCTCACTCCTCACCTAATGATGCTTGGCATATATTCAGTGAATTGGATTATGGTATATTGCATGTTACCTGAACTTTGCAGGTTATCTGTATTCCAGTAAGGCGCTGGTGTTCTTCAGCCTCCCTCACTTTTACATTCATCATGCACATCTGAAACCTTGAGTTCATGCCCACCTCACCAAGTAGCAGACTTTATTTCTATCCTGTCTCTAATCTCAGGCTGCTCAGGGTTTCAGGTGCTTCATTGGAATCAACATGGAAAAAGGTAAAAAGGCTATCCGGGGCAACAGCATACTGTCTCCAGGAGGACGGACCGAGTTGTTCCTTATAAGTCCATCAAAGTTTTCTGCGCTCTTCCAACCTTATAGACAATGAGAGGATTTTTACGTAGGACAGTAAGAGATGATGAAGTGTCTACCCAGGCACTTCACACCATCTTAAACATGGTTATTTGGCATTTACTAAACCTTTACAGTGCTCCTCACCTTTACAGTGGCTGCAGCAATGAAAATATTATATAATTCAACAGGAATTGCAACAGAAGGAGGTAAAGGGAAGGATCGATCCAGATCAGGAATCACAGGGAGACGCTGTAGTTTTCGGGTCTGGAACTGCTTCTTAAACCAACTTGTGCGTTAAACTTTGCAACTGATGACTCTACTAAAGTGTCCAAAGAGAAGAAGAACTATTGATTTGTGTTCACTATCCAAACAAATTAAAATCTTTAATTAGCTCAGTGGCACGAGGCCAAATGTAAATTAGACATTTGACTTGTGATTGTGTCACGATGCTGATGAAAGGTTCCAATGTTAGCTCCTGGCGGAAACAGCACGGTCTACGGTGAAAATAAATCTGATTACTGAAATTGAATTGCACGTTTTGTGCATGTGCGTGTGCATGTGTGTTTGTGTTTGTGTGTGTTTGCATGAGTATGTGTGTGTGTGTGTGTGTGAGAGAGAGAGAGAGAGAGAGAGAGAGAGAGGAAGGGAGAGCAACCCAAATGCAATCTAATGCACTAATGCAAATCTAATGTTGCTAAAAGCGAAGTCATTGCTTATCTTGACTGTAATATTTTAGGTTTAAATAGAGGAAATACATTTGATCCAGTCTGGGATTCAACATAATCTCAAATAAATAATGTTTCCTATAAAGTAATCTACTTCTGGCAGCTACAGCCCATCTTGGCTCATTTGCTGTGTTAATGTTACTTTTGATTGGCTGACTAAAAGCTCTTAACTTGAATATCTGAAATGCTACAACACTGCAGCAAAACCCAAAATGTGCACGTGCCTGTGAGACATTTAACTCCCATTTGTTTAAATAAATAGATTATCCTTTTTTACCAAAGCACTGCAATCCAGAATATGAAGAATACTAACACTGCTCACTCCTCAGCACCCTGAACTGAATCACTTTTATTTTAGTAGGTAGTAAGTACCTTCTGAGTGCTAAAACCAACCAAGTATTTTTAGGACTTAACCAGGAGTAAAAGCCAAAGTAAATCACAGATCATGGTCTCCGGGCTGACATGTTCCTCCTACAATTGCTGTGGCCAGTGTGTCACAAGACACCAACGCCGAAAGACTCTGCAACAAGGTATCTGAAAGAGTGGCAGTATTTGACACCCCGAGATGACAACACACTGGTGCTGAGCACACATGAGGCAAAATATGGTGCTTTTACATAAAAGTACTCTTCTTGGGCTGTGAGTCATCAACCAGACGGTTTGGTCCTGAAAGGGCTCAAAGCAGTCAGGCCGAGTAAACTGAGGCGTTACAATGAAACAAGCTGCAACTAAAAACCAAACTAAGTTTGAATATAATAAAAAGATTAAAATATAGAAAAAATATATATTTTTATAATAAAAAAGAAAAAAATATATATGTATATTCTCGTGGATAAGTGTCAGATTTGGGTGTAAACAAAAAGGCATGAGGATGAAATAAAATTGATCCTTTTTGTAAAGCTCCAAAAGGAGCCCACAAACACAGCAACCTTTGAAAGCCGCTTCCATTCATACTGCAATGGCCGAAGGCTTCCTTCAGACTTCTTCGGGGAATCTTTGCAGAGCCGATGATGTAACTGATGTAAAATGGCCAACGCCACTGTCTGCATTTACGCCTGTGCTGGTGCATTATATGTGCAGTCATGTCTCAGTGTTTTATATGTGGTGCCAGCCGCGACAGAAACAAATAAAATGCTGGAGGTTTCTCCTCCTGGGTGCTGCTCTTTGTTGTGGTCAGTAATATATTTGTCTCTTTTTCCACTTCTTTGTACATTCTTTTACATCCACCCTGATGGTTTCAGCGGGCTCCCTCCAGGAATTTGCTGACATTTGCGAGTCCTTATAGTGATGTTATGATTATTATTCCTCATACTGAGACACTGATTGTTATTCTCTCACTGATAAATTCAAAAACTGCAGCGAAAAATGAGCTGGAAATGCACGGGAGGAATCGACAGTGCTGCGGGCCAATCACGAAAGCTGCAGGCTGCACCTCTAGGGAGGTGCCCGGCAGGTGGTGGTGCAGGCTTTGAGAGGGGTGGGTGTGCAGTTAGTGCGATTTACCGCTGAAGCATAAGTCTGCAGTGAGTCTGTGGAGACAAAACCAAATAAAAAGCTACATATCTACATAAACCAACTTCAAACCAAAATATAACACAAAGAACACACGTTCACATGTATAAAAATTCTTATAAATAATTCAGTAACACGTGCTTTAATCAATTACACACACTGGAAGCACCTTCAGTAAACTCCCCCAACCTGCCACCTTGGTTTGGCCCAGGGGCTCTTCAGCAGGTGACTGAGTGCATTTCACTCCTACTTCATTTCCTCCTGAGAATAAAGGTGAGTACTGCTAATATGCACACACAAACACACACACTCTTTAGTAACCTATGAAACACAGAATTATGGCCTACAAGAGCAGTAATTGCAAATTCTGTTTCAGTTCTGATTGAGATTTTCTTTCTGGCACAGGTAGGACGGCCAGTTCCCCTCTGCTATAAGCTGTCACTTAAATAATACTCTCAAAATAGCAATAAAGAATCCCCAAATTAGATAGCTAGACAAGTAAGGTATAAGGTGCAGGAGTGACAGTGTGCTGTCAAAAAGTACTTGCCCCCTCCTGATTTCTTGGTTTTTGCATATTTGTCTCACTTGTTTCAAATGTTTCAGATCGTCAAACTAATTTTAATATTAGTCAAAGAGGAACCAAGTAAATACAAAATGCTGTTTTTAAAGATGATTTCATTTATTAAAGAAAAAAAAGTATCCAAACCTACCTGGACCTCAAGCTTTTGGAGTGTCTAAGAAAAAGTCTGGACTGAAATCCAACTGAGATGCTTTAAAGAGGTGGTTTGTGCTCAAAAACCCTCCAATGCGGCTGAATTAAACATTTCTGCGAAGATGAGTGGGAAATCTTCCTCCACAGCGATGTGACTAATTACCCTACGGAAGCTTGTTTCTGACTTTAAAAAAACTTGAAATTTCAAGTTAAAGTGCTGTGAAGATAACCAACATCCGGTGGTACCTTCATTAAGGAGCTAATTGCTGAGTACTTCCAGCGTGGTTTTACAAATGATGAAAGGGGATGGCTGCTTCTCATTGATAGATAGATAGATAGATAGATAGATAGATAGATAGATAGATAGATAGATTTAAGTAGAGGATATAGACAAATATAGTTAGGGTAATGGGACCCCTGGTCTCCATTAAGAACAAGCCTGAAAAAACCCACAAAAGTATGTCACAGTTTTCGAACCGTCGCTGAGAAAAATGTTGTATGTTGTTGACCATCGCGGCTGTTACAACATTTCAACTAAGGCAAAGTTACTGCTTTACACCGTCTACGAGCCAACACCTGTCCACAAACTGACAATATACAAGCTGCGAATAAATGTTATCTGACACGCTATTAAAGCACTTTACAACTAAGTGCTGTTTTGACACGAAAACAAGCAGACCCAGCCTCTCAGCCCATTTAATCAAACCCCAAACCCTCAGAGCTTTAATAAATGTCCCTGCCAAGTTTCATAAATGGGGGATCAATTATAATTGATTTCACAGTCTGATACATTTATTAAAGTGACATACATTTATTCATGTGCTTACCTGTTTGGCCATCAGCCCCTGTTTGCGGGGAATGAGCCGACTACCTCATACTTTATTCAAAGTATCACTTTCAGATTTTTGTTACGCTAAAATCATTTCTGCAGTGCCAAGGCGGATTCGATACATACAGAGGAACCACTTAATTTCTCACAGTGGTCGGCCGATGAGACGTCTCTATAATTTGCTAACTACACGATATGTACTGCTGCATGTGTCACCGGCAGATGAGAAATGAAATTTCTCTTAAGAGCAGAATAAATTAGTTCCAGGGTGTCACCTCCTGTCACATTAGGTGGCATCCCACGCAGATGAAACCTGCCACTCAGCTGAGCACAACACAATCAGAGATTATCTCACCTGATCTCACCGAGAAGAGTAAAACGCTTCTCTGGGGTCGACTGGAAGATTCTGCTCTTTGCACTAAGTCAACATATGTTACCACATGTGCAAGTTTGGCCATTTTTCATGTTAGGGTTTTGTGATTGATATTAGTCTGGCTACAAGCGAGCCAAGATGGACGTAGGCCTGCCAGGGTTCTAGCCAGGGGGTTGATCGGGTGCAGTTATTAGCACTAGCAAGCAGGTGTCCGCTAATATTTCTCTACATTAAGTGAATACCTAAAATAGCAATACTCTTGCCCGCTACAGTATGATGCTAATCTTTATTAGCATGTGTGCTGCTCCGGTCTCTAATAATCTAGTTTTCCAATTGTTGAGAAACTAACAAAATAATGTGCAGGGGAGGCTCAGCCGCACACAGTACGTGAAAAAGTGCACGCCGACCTGTTGGTCATCTAAAACCTGTGAATGGGGCATCAGTGCTGCCACAGAGACTGAACACATACTGCTGGCTGCAGGGAAATCATTCGTGTCTTACATTTGTTGTATTTGATGATTTATTGTGCATATCGGTGCAACTTTTATGCTGCTTCTTCTGCGGCCGTGATTATCGGGCCCTCGTGTCAGGCCCGTCTGCTGCTGCGTCCATCATCACTGTTGACTGGTTTTATTGTGTGTCTGTACACATGCAGCTGAAGTGGTTTTGGCCAAATCCACGAGGTCACTCATGAGGTCATCCATCAGAAGCTACAGTAAGGCTTTAAGTTTAATTATGCTAATAAGTGCTGTATCTATGGGTCTCACAGGTGGGCACACCTGAATTTCTTTGTTACTAGAAGTTTGGGACCGGGAGTGAACCTGAGAGAAGAATTAGACGATGGATTTTCATTGTTGGAAACCTAATTTGAATCAGGTCTGCTGCACAAACATTGACTTCCATTACAGAGAAAAAGCAAAATGACAAGAATTTAATGAAGAAAAATCTGCTTGAAATTCAAAGCTATCAAACTATAGTTTTCTTTATTAAATCACTTTGCAATATTACATTTTTGCATTGGTTGCATGATTTGTTTCTGAGGTTATGCAGCAGAAATAATAACCACCTGCTTGCACATTTTCTTTTAAGTAAACGTTGATGTACAATATATGATTTCCTATTACAGCGTTCAGTAAAGCTCATTTAAATCAGCAATGACTGCACAACAAAAGATAAGCGCACACTGCCAAAGATGGAAAACTGTGAGTAGTTTTTCATTATCAAAAATGTGAAGTACAGCACAGGCTGATGCTTGGCTGATTTTCAGCTTCCTCTTCTTTTTTTTTTGCACTTGACAGTGTACCTTTTTTTCTCTCTCTGCACATGGCAAGTTGTATTTTCTCTATTTTCACATTTCCAAACAGAGTACACAAGACAACTGTGAAACAGATGGTTATTTCTCCCGGAGATTCTCTGACCTTTGAAAAGCAGACTTGTGGCTGGAAGGACTACAGTTTGAATTTACAAGAAGATTGGAAACTGAATAAGAAAAAGCCCCTCTTTCCTACATAAGCACTGCTTGTGTGCTCGTGAGAAAGACAATAAATATCCAATATCGCTGCTGGAGCTTCTCACTGGCAGCTTAAAGGTTTGAAGATGTGCACCTAATTACAATAGAGTTAAATCATCTTCATTGTTGCCCTAAAAATAGTTTGTCATAGTGTTTAAAAATGACTTATGTCAGTATTTTGCTGATGTGGCAACCAAAGACACCAAATTACTCGATAAATGTTGAGAAAAGCTTGTGGTTTGGGGGTTATTTAAAAAAATGAAATCACAGTTAAAACAAACCAACAGTGTAAAATATGTGTTCTGTTAAGGGTTATCCACACTCGCATTATGCTGCAGGAGAACATATTGGAGCATTTTATGTTTGTTTATCTCTCCAAAAGTATACTTTAGAAAATAATTCCTTCTCTCTTTTGTTTTAAGTAAAGCATAATGTACTCATAACAACAATAATAAAACTGAAAAATAATGCTTATATAACATCCATCCTTTTTGGTAAACAACTCAAGGTCATTGGAGGCTATCCCCGTTGTCATGGCGAGAGGAGGGGGCACGCCCTCGACAGGCTGGCAGTCCATCACAGGAGGGTACCTGTGCAGGTGCAAGGACCCTCTTATTGTGCAGCAGCAGGGCCGACCACTGGACCACTGGACACTATATTCTGC
>VUQK01012151.1:0-15625 GCA_015106715.1 Bujurquina vittata
TAGATGAAGGGGGGGGGGAGGTGGTTGTATTGGGGGGGGGGGGGGGGGGGGGGGGGGGGGGGGGGGGGGGGACGGGGGGGTTGCTGTACAGTTGAAAAAAACCCCCACACCTTATTTACTGTAGATATGATGTTACTTTTTCTGTTTTGTCAGAATTTCTGTTACATTTCTTTGTGTCTGACTTGAAAGTTTCAGTACATGCATTATGTCAGGCTCTGCTAACTGTCAGTCTCCTGCCTCCCATGGGAAAACAGTCAAATCTTCTGCACGAAAATAATCCCCTCATAATCATGCTGCTTTAAGATTTTACTATGTATTTGTAACAAGGTCAAATTAAAGCACTGAATTTTTTTCTTTTTTAAAGCTTTGCATAACAAAAACCTAACTTTTTGCTATATATATTGCTAAACTTACTATAACATGAAAATAAATAGCAGCAACACAGATAAAAACAGTAATAATAGAAATATACTGTATGCAGCTGATTTAATATATATCAGTGAAGCTTAAATCAAACATGCAATGAGCTGGGCTATATAGATGTGAGTGCAGATGGCAGACATAACAGAGTATGCACCTGAGAAAAGCCTATTATTGCTACATTGTGCTAATTGGGTTTTGTTTTAAGAGCCTTTTTCTGATTTATCCCCAGGGTATGCTGCCATGATGTGTTGGTATATAGGCCTGGAGAGAACAGGAAATATGAACAGCTGCTGCCGCTGCTCTCCTCTAGGTCCGGTCCAAGCTGTCCTCATTCTATCTATCTGTTTCCATGTGATTTTGTTTCTGCCTGCTGAATGTCTTTTGCGTCCCTTCTTTCAACATAACATTGCTACAACAGTATGCAACAGTACATAGGAACAATGTTTCCTTTTTAATAGAAAGGCAGTTCTGTTTGCACATTGAGTAATCCAAAATAATATCTGGCTGGTTATTTCTATATTTGCATATATTATTTAAACCCACATTGTCACAGTATACACACAGATGAGCATACATCTGTGTGTACCTTTGAAGCCACGATGTACAGGAGTATCTACTCTGCATATACTGTATATTCTGAATATTCTTTTTTTCACCAGAAAATGGATTTTATTTATCAAAACCACCTCCTCTAATTCTATTCTGTTCTATCTATGTTGCTCCTTTGGACATGTGAATTGGCCCCAGTTGTCTGACTGATGTGTTATTCTGGACAGGCAGCTTTGCTCTGCTCTGTATTCTGTCTTCAAACACAGTGGGGACTCCTCAGTTAGTTGCCAGCATGTGGGCCTCTGGGAGGGTATTGTCCAGATGCTTCTCTCCCAAACCAGGAGGCTTCATTGCCAAAGGGAACTTGCTGCTCTAATTAAACATCACTATATGTGCCACTATGCATGTGCAAGAGCACTGTGTTTGGCCCGTTACAGCCACAGTCCAGCACATAATGATCTGTAAAAAAGTTTGTGTTTGCGAGGTTCTTTTTTATACTATTTTGTACTGAACATTATCAAAGTACTTACAATATGCTCTTATTAACATAAATATTAAGGCTATATATTGTTTGACTGGTTTTACACTAGTGTTTGATACAATAATCTAAGTGTGGGTACTGAAACACTGCCTTCATGGATGCATCACTTTAAACGTACAATCAGTAATGTTTTGAGGTTATTTAATATAAAAAGAGAATATTTTACTCATAAATATACATACCATAGATTAATGTGTAAGTACATTTTCCAACAAATTGATGCAGTCTCATAAACTTATAACTAACCCATTAAAAATACATATCAGTGGGTGCCACCATGTTGCCCCACCATATTTGAATACAGCGGCTGGAAGGGAGCGCTCTCTTCTCATTAATCGTTTCTCATCTTCTCGTTTTAAAGTATGTGGCTAGAGACCAGTCTGCCAAAGGTGGAGGGGAAGTCAAAAGTGTTCACAAACTGTGGCGAGACCTTGAAATTTGTCCCTGCACTGTCAGACTCAAGATATGAGTCTGTTTGTTTTATTACTGAAGAAGAGGTCCCCTTCACCAAGGAGGTGAAAACACAAAAGAAAGAGACAACAAGACCAGCATCTGAATAAAATGTCATCCTATTTCTCCTCACCTCAAGTCTCATCTCCTGAACTGAAGTCAGGGCTCTAACACATGAAAGCGTGCATAAACATATTCATTTATTCCCAATCCTGTAATAATTACTTATTGTCAGCAGATAAGACATGCTACCCGAGAGACAGCTGACAATGAGCAGGTGGCTCATTGTCAGCTGTCTCTCTCCACCTAAATGACAAGAACAACAGCAATAGCTGGTAATAAGTTAATGTTATGCCAGCTAATGTTAGGCTTGAGTGTCCTAAGAATAACACTTTTCCTCTGATAAACAGGTTGATTATATTCTCACATCATATGAGAGTTTATTCACTAGGTGTCAGAGTCCAACAACGTTAGATCCACTTCAAAAACAGGTTCACTAACTTCAATTCAATTCAATTCAGTTATGTTTATAGATTGCCAAATCACAGCAACAGTCCCCTAAGGCGCTTTATATTATAAGGCCCTACAATAATACAGAGGAAACCCCCAAAATTAAAACGACCCCCTATGAGCAAGTTTTTGGCAACAGAGGGAAGGAAAAACTCCCTTTTAACAGGAAGAAATGTCTGACAGAATCAGGCTCAGGGAGGGGCAGCCATCTGCTGCAACCGGTTGGGGCTGAGGGGAGGGAGACAGGACAGAAGATGGGCCGTGAAAGACAGCCAGAGATGAATAATTATTGATTAAATGCAGAGTGGTGTAAAAACAAAGAGAGATGAAAAATGAAAATGAACAAGAAGCACTCATTGCAACATGGGACCAACCAGCAGCCTAGACCTATTACTGTATAACTAAAGGGTTCAGAGTCACGTGATCCAGCTTTAATTATGTACACTTCATCAAAAGGAAGATTTTAAGTCCAATCTTGAAAGTAGAGAGGGTGTCTGTCTCCTGAATCCAGATTGGAAGCTGGTTCCAGAGAAGAGGGGGCATTCTACTTTTGAAAAGCTTACAGTAGGAACTGCGAGTAAGCATAGTCCAGCCTTGAAGTAATAAATGCATAATCGAGTTTTTCAGCATCACTCTGAGACAGGATGTTTCTAATTTTAGAGATATTGCACGAGTGCAAGAAAGCAATCCTACATATTTGTGCATGCTGGTCAAAAATAACTCCAAGATTCCTCACAGTGTTACCAAGGGAATACCACGCGAGGGAAACCGGAGTATTTGGTTAGACACAGTGTTTCTAAGATTTTTAGGTCCAAGTACCATAACAGGGCAGCATGGTGGCACGGTGGTTAGCATTGGTGCCTTACAGCAATAAGGTCCTGGGTATGAATCCACCATCTGACTGGGGCCTTTTGCGTGTAGTTTGCATGCTCTCACCATGTCTCCCTGTGTTTTGTGGGTTCTCTCCGGGTGCTCTGGCTTCCTCCCACAGTCCAAAGACCCCATGCAGTTAGTGGGGGTACGTTAACTGATGACTCTAAATTGCCCATAGATGTGAATGTGAGTGATCTGACTCTGTTATGCCCTGTTTACAGAAGAATGTTTGAAACCAGAGGATATTCTTATTTTCTTCAACCAGTGATGGCGGCAAGATGGTTTTTTTTGTTTTGTTTTAAAAGCAACAAACTCCTTTTCCAGGCTAAATGACGATCTTAATTAGTTAGATGCCATTTCCTCACTAGCTTAAAGGTTGTCTGCTTTAAGGTGCATGTTTGTGACTTATACCAGGGATTCAGGCACTTCTGACTGAGGTGTTCTTTTTCAAAGGAGCCACAGTATCCAGTAGTATGCAGTCAGGATTTAACACTATTAAGAAGATAATCAACCTCTTTGGGAGGAGAGTTTAGGTATCTGCTCTGCACTGCGGTGACGCATGTCATTGATAAAGATAATAGTGGAGGAATTATATCCTTAAACTTAGTTACAGCACTTTCAGAAAGACATTTGCTGTAATGAAATTTATTCCCCACTGCTGTGCCATCCATTTTTCTAAATTTAAATGTTATTAAGAAATGATCAGACAAAAGAGGGCATACTGTTAAATGTTCAGTTGCTATCCCATATGTCAGAACAAGATCCAGAGGGTAATGAACCCTCTGTACCCCATAGTTGCCACGGCCGGCCGCCTTGCATTTCCCCATAATGGCTGTGGCCAGCTGGTGTGTTTCTGCTACTGTCTGCGCATAAAAACATTTGAGTACACACTTTATTTTAACATATTTAAATAATATCAAAATTTAGCAATAAATCAGGAATAAAAATCTGATGTGTGTCAATTAATTATTTGGCAATATTTTACGTTTTTACTCCAGAGTCACCTCAGATTCTCTGGCCAGCATTTATCTAGTGAGATTACCTCATAATGCTGGGTGTGAGGCATCCGTAACTATTTACTCTGGGGGAGGCTGTAAAACTTTGAGAAAGGAATCCAATTTGGGTCGATGAGTTAGTGAATGAGTCAGGATATCCTCAACAATTCACCTCAGAGTAGCTGTCATCGGTCAGTGAGATTCACTGACTCATCAACTTGTATAGGCCTCTTCGCAAAGTTTTACAGCCTCCTCCAGAGTAAATAGACGTGCACGCTTCTCACCTGGCATATCGACAGCCGAGGGAAACAGCGGACTGACTACCCAGACAGTGAAAGACTTCGGGGCTGATCTGGTCCAGAGTTACTTTTCTATCTGAGTACACCCACTACAGTGATTTGGGGGGAAAATGTAAAGCAGTGCAAAGTATTTAATTGATGTATATACGTTTTTTATTCCTAATTTATTGCTAAGTGTGGATTTTATTTAAATATGTTAACATATAGTGTGCACAGTAAAATATAGTGTGAGTACTTTTATTTTTTTTACACAAACAGTAGTAGAAACACGCTGGCTTTAAGAAACAAGTGTAGCTCTTCTGTACCATCATTTACTAGGTTGAATTTATTTCTATATATTTATTTATATTTTCAATAAAAACATGTGAATTTAACGCTCTTAAATAAATGAATGAGGTCTTAACAAAAGCAGGGACAGATTACATGATCATCATGTTTCGCATTATCTAGAGATATTTTTCATTCTTGAAGTCTCATTCCCACCCCTTTCCTGTTGCATTCATTGACAAAAGCCCCATAGTGGATTTAACATCATTGAAGCAGTTGTCCAGGTTTTAATCTGTGACTTGGGGCTGTCATTATCCATCAGAGGATATAGTCTGTCCCCTCCAATTTCCTTCCCGTGTCCATCTCTTCCGTTCGCACTTCCCTCTGCTTCATAAATATTCAACATGCCAAACCATAATTTACGCACACAGTCTGCCACTCCCCATCACTTCTACACCTGGACACATGGACAGTGACATTCCCTTCTGTCCTAATCTGCTTTTGTGTCCTTTATTTCGCTCCTCTTCCTCTGTTTCTCAACCCTTATCTACTTTATACTCTTTCCATCTGCTGTCAACTCTCCTCTCCTCACACATCCTTCATCCCATCTAACTTTGTCCCTAAAACAATTCAAGCGTTCTTTGTTGAAGGGCAAAGTTTCAAAGACTCGTTTAAGTCAAATGCTTGAAGATTCACTTTTGATCGTGGCACAAACAGTTTGACAACTGAAAATGAAATGTTTAAGTTATTAAAAATAATCTTTTAAAAATTAGCTGTGATACAAAGAACACAGTGATTTGTCACAGCAAAATGTTGACCATTTATCCACCCAGCACTGACATTAAACCACATCTGCATCAGGTGGTTAAAACATATCGCCGTGGATGTTCTTGTACCAGGGTCAGACTCTCTGATAAAAATGTACCATTTTTCAAAGGTGGTCAAAAGAAGCTCATTGGAGATTTCGACAAGTATGACTAAATTCAATGTTGTATTTGTTGTGGTTAATTCTTTTTCATGAAATTGGTTGAGCCGTGGTTAAATAAGATCGGTCCTATTGTAAGGTCACTATTTATGCTCTAACTGGCATTTTTGATTAGGCAGGATTGAAAATGTCTTTTTTTTCTAGAGTTTTTCAAATCTGATTATAGCCTGGGGATTTGGACAAGGAGACTTGTTTCAATATTCTCCTAAGTGTCTCTGGTGCATAGAGCACAAGGTTGTTCATCTTAGCCTTACACATACCACAAATCTTCCTCAAGGGCCTTTACAATCTAGACAGCATGCGGCACTGATGTTCACTGCCAAATTTGATAAGAAGAAGAAGAAAAAAAACTCCCCCAGCCAAAAACAACAAAAAAGGCACTTTAAAAATTTAAACCCAGAAAAATCCTTAGGAAACGCAAAAGAAATAAGGTTCCTCCACACCTCAAGATTTACAGCGCAGTACATCACCATGTGGATAGCTGTGTATCATAGCATATCTACTGATATTTGCCGCACTATTTGCAATATCACAGCAAACCCACAGTAAATCTGTCATTAACCACATATGCATAACAGTTCTGCATATGTCTGTTGCAGATACTTGCAGAATCATTCAGCATTAGATTTTTGGTTTGACAGTTGGAAGATGGCATTACACTTGGCATTGCAGATGGTTGAGTTGTCCTCATTTTGAGATAAACATATTCCTGTACTGATAACATTTAATTAATACTATATTAATTCTAAACACATTTGTGCCACAGTGTGATTGGCATTTGCCATTTTTGCCATATTTATGAGATCTAATAAATACAAATTTGCATAATCTTATTTATTATTACTATTTCAGTGATAGCAAATGCTAATGGACTTCTAAAACAAAAGAGAAAACACATCCAGTTTAACATTTAACCTGATAATTTAAATCTGTGCCAAGGTAATAAAACCCTATTTAACCAGTTATTAACTAAGACTGTGTAATTTTCTTTAACACAAATTATTATTTGATTGCTGTCTACACCAAAAGAACATAATGTAACCATTTGGAAAAACAGAGGAACTAAATACGTTAAATCTTGGCACAATTTGCATGGTATATTCTGAAATCTTTCAGTTTTTCACAAGTTAACAGCAGCATAATAAATTTTATATATGTTATGTCGTTAGCACAGCTTTAACACATCTTTTAGGAGGCAATGTAACACTGCACATGTGCAACTGCTAAAAATGGTAGCGTGAAAGACTGACTGCAGCTTAGCATAGCCAGAGGCTGAGCACATCTACCGATGTTTTCTTGTGTATGGGTGAACACAAGAATCAGGGCATGGGCAGTAAGGGATCTAGGGTCAAACAAAGAGAGAGTGATGGAAAAGAAAAGAAAAACCCAGAAAAAATAGGCAAATAGAGATAAAGAGACAAAGCATCAGTAAGAGAGAGAGAGAGAGAGAGAGAATACAAGGAAGTATGAGTAAGTCTGAAAACACCGTACAATCAGTTTTGTTCATCTTCAGGTTTGGTCTGTTTGGTCTGCTGGTCACAGGCAGGACATTTACACTCTGTGTCTCACACATAAATCATGTCACATGGCTGAATGCACAGACACTACCAGCATTTTTGCTTCAACAAAGCCCTGCACTGTGTAGCCCACCCTGCTGTCACACACAAACACAGTGGGCAGGGTAAAAGTGTACAGTGTTAGATTCTCATTCTATGCACAGGCATGCATTTGTACAGAATGCATACATGATCATGCTTAGTCATGGGTACAAATACAGATTCACATGAAGGCCCATATGGACTAACAAACTCTGTGGGCATCCCATGTCAATTTTCAAGGTGTTCATTTCATACGCGCCATCTAATAAACTGCAAACCTGCAATACAAAATTGTCCCAATTTCTCTTTCTCTCCACTATTATCCGTCTCTCTGTCGTCACTTCACATAATTTGCATCTCTCTCGCTCTCTCTATCTTGGGCAAACTGTGCCATTATTTCCTTCATTATTGGGAGAGAGTGATGCTGAATTTCTAAATTTCCTGTCAGGTTATGTTTATTGTACAGGTTGAGACAAACAAATGGCACAGTCACACTCTCGTGGTTTATGTATTCTTGTGTCCCTCCGTGCTGGATAGATGATATCTGGCACAGGTTCCACATGCTGAAGCTCACTCCTTTTGATGCTTGTACAAACACAGGGTCTGAGACAACAGACTCCAAATGCTTTGATGCAATTAGCCAACAGAGTGTGAAGCAGAAAACCTTTGTAGCTTTTTACACAACTCGGGAAAACAGTGTCAACACAAAAGGACGCAGAGATCAGTCTACAGAAGCCGAGTCTCTTTGTTGATGCCACTCCACCCCCTGTGTCTGGGACAGGCTGAGAGAGGATCTAACGCTCATACAAACTGGGTAAAAGACAGAGGAGGTATGACAGAGATTCTGGTGGGAGCCATGCTGCCCTGTGTTCAGTGGTAAGTGAAGGGCATGATCATACAAAAGAGAGTGCATGGATTTTCGTGAAAACCTTTAAAATGCTTTGTTGAATACACAAGAAAGGTCAAGCAGTGATAGATCGATAAGGATAAAGCATAAAGGAAGCCACATGAGTACTGCCATTTAATTTTAATTTTTGTAAAATGCAGTGTTCCTTGCCTATGTGGGGAGGAGAATATGGATTATTGCATTATCCATCAACCAAACTACACCAACACTAAAAGGATTTGTATATTTGTGTATATCATGCTACTTCCTATATAGAAACAAAATACTTTCACTGTTCCAGCCTATAATAGGCCATTAAAAACAATGAATACCTTTGCAAGAATGGATGCAGGTTTTACCTGAAGCCTGATAACAGTTGTTCATGCTGGCATATGCTGGCAACTGATGAAAACATCCAAAAAATTAATGATAGAAATGAATGTGATTGTACATTCATGGATTCTGTCCAGAGTATTATTGTCAAGGTATGTGGACATTTGAATATTTCACTCATATAACTGGTTGTGTGGAAGCTGACCTTCTGTGAAGGCTTTTCTCAAGATTTTTACATCTTGATAGCACATCTCTTAACCACTGCAACCCTGCACAGTGATGCTAAACTACAAGGGTTGGGCTCCAATCCATCCAATCCAAAAACTCCTTTAAATAAAACAACAGTGATCTTTGTTTTCTGCAGCCTCTGAAACGAAGCATTTTCTGATCTGACGCATTACGGCAAGACATGAAATATGTCACATAGTGCCATCATCATGCTTTAAAAACAAATTTTTAGATTTAGAGAGAGATCTTAATAAGTTGTTAAAGTTTGTTTTTTTTTTGTTCTGTTTGCATTTATGTATATTTCTTTCTGTTGTCTTTTTATATTATGTAAATGTACCTATGTAAACAAAAAATAACATAAAAAAAGATAGAAACAATTAGGGGGGGTCTGGCTAGCTATCACACATTCCCTCTCAACTGTATGCATACTTGGTCAGCAACGTTTACTCATATTTTAACTCGGGAAGGCCCTTTGCTGTGATTTTTTGACTTGAGAAAGACCAAAAGTCCAAGTTAGCAGCTCATTGTGCAATCACATAACCTCAAACTAGAAGGTAGAAATTAGACAAGAACCATTTCCGTTTCAACAGCCTATGCTAAATCCATCTATTTATGTATCCCTCCAACCTGCCCAAACAAATGTTGTTTCTCATTAAAACTACTATTTGACCTTCTCCTTTGCTCCCAATTACTCTGGTTCTCTAGACTGTGCTGTTATATAATAATCATGTCTTTTAGGAGCACTTGCTGACATAACTGATGCTGTTGTTTATCTCGATGGGATGGTCTCTTCCAAAGGTGAATGAGATCAGGATTTGGGGTTCTTCCTCCTTCACAGATCTTGGGAACATTGTCACGAAGAAACTATGAAGGCTGATTTTCACTAAACTTTTGTGACAGGTGGAAGTGAACTTTTTCTATTTTGTGGCATTAAGATTGGAATTTAAATTAGAACTGAAGGCATCGAAGAGCCTTACTTAGAATGTAGTTGACCAAGCTCAAGAAAAGATGACCAACATCAATGGACTTCCTTCTTTCAGTTAATTTGCCAGCAATAAAAGGACAACTGACATTCAAGAGGAAGGGAAAAAAGGGGAGATGAAGAAGATGGAGGAGTTAGTGGGCATTAAAGGAGTGACAAAAATGAAGACAAAGTTGGGCAAAAGAATAAAGAAGGGAAATGGAGGAAGAGGGAAAAAAGAGAGAGTAAGCAAAAGCAAGAGGGAGAGTGAAAAACAGCAGGGCGAGAGTGTTTGGCGAGCTAATTCCCAGATATCGACTCTGCTTTGATTAGTAACTGGAGGGAACCTTTTAATGAGAGGATTCTTTAATCAAACCCCAACATAACACAGCCCACTAAGCTATCTCTTGTAAAGGGGGTGGGAGGTAGGGGGGGTGGTGTGAATTATTTCTCTCCTCAGACTTCTTCCCTTGTGCAAGTCAACAGATGATCCTGCTGCTCTCCCACAAACTGTGAAGGTAATCGCCTGTGCAAGTATGTTCAGACTCTCAAGTAATTTATTATCTTCAGCGGTCTTATTGCTTCAGATTAAAACCTCCTTTCTAGGAGCTTAAGGAGCTGTGTATTGATGCTTTGCTTAGCACACCGGAGCAATAATGGGGCATTGTAGAGTGTGATTGTCTCCAATACCTGTGCGCTGATTTTCTGTGTGGACACTCTGTGCGCACTCATGCATGTGTGTTAAAGTCTCCCGAGAAAAAGAGCTAGCTTGTTGTTGTGTGGTCAGGCTTTTCAGACTGGAAGAAAGAGACAAAGAGAGTGAATGATAGAAAAAAAAAACATAAGTGGGACCTTTAGAGACAAACAGTTTGAGGAGCTTTAAGTGTACTTTAGGCAGAAATGTACTCTGCTGGTCTACCTAGCAAGGGTTTGTCTCGCTGGTCTCCAAAGCGCTCATTAGGAAGCAGGGACAGCATCTTAGAGACACTCCCTTTTCAAGAGAAAGAAGCCAACTAATTAAAGGTCTGTCCTCCTCCCTGACACATCCATGTCCCCTCTGGAGCATCATAGCAAACCACTCACTAGTCTATCTGAGCTTGCAGTGTGGCACGGTTTATAAGTGGATCGAAGGAGATGGCAAATACAAATAGTATTAAATGGAAGATCCCATTTATCATACAGAACCCAAAAATGCAGTAAAAACACACAATTTTTACTTCTCACTTATTAAGGACTATTAGTCGATTTATTAACAGCTGACTCACTTAAATTACTAATCGTTAATCACTGTTTTACATTACGAATGGGCCATGTGACTGTGCAGTAGAAGAGTTCATTCAGTGACAATCAAACCAGCATATATGCCAGACATGCTTTGTACAAAGGCACACATTAACAGAGAAGAAAATCATTTTGTTCTTCAGGGTGATTAAAGAGAAAACCTTTTAAAAGTGCAGTATTATTCCTTTTCAGGTCTGATTTCATTAACACTGAATAAGAAATATAATTTTTATAAAGACATTCATTTAATTATGGTGTTATTAACAAGGGAGAGGAATTTAATTGCAATTGCATTCATTGCTCATATCAACCTTATTTTGCTTTTTGGGGGGATTTAGTTTTATATCTTAAAGGGTGCAGTGTCAACACTGCAACTACTTATAAATTCAGCTTTGCTTTGGCCATGTGTTTGCATGAATTGAATTACTTCATGTTTAGAGAGACAAACACAATACTTTGCTTATGGAAAGCTTTACTTGTGTATTATAATTTCTTTGTCCTTTTCCTCCACTTTGCTAATTCTGAACATCTGTTTTCTTCTCAGATATTGAACTAACAAGGGAGGAACACTGGTTAATTCTGCCTTGAAATTCTGGTCAATACACAGACTGTGTTAGGATATTTGATTAGATCTCAATACACTTGCTTCTCTATTGCTTCTACTCCAAAAATGATTTTGCTTGGGTAAGGGGTGTGTATGTGTGTACAAGAGGTTAGTGTCTAAGAAAAGAGTGCTGCTGTTGTTTTCATTGATTGTGACACTAAACCATACATTTACCATAGTACATCTCTTATGTCTTTCTCTCTCTCCCTGATGCCAATGAATCAAAAGCTGCAGTGGGAGGAAAGCAGAGCTCGTTAGAGGCGATTTCCAGGGAACCTCTCGCTCAAACATCTGACAGCCCCTCTCTGATCGATAGTTGTCTTTCTGCACTGTGTCTGCCTTTGCTCAAGCTTGTGACTAAGCTAAGCATCGCACTGTTTCCGAATAGATGGACTGAATTACTCTGTGCTCCACAGGGATCCAAGACTTTGAGCAACTGCTGACACCAAATGACATGTTTATATATGTATATATATATATATATACATACACACACATTTTTTTTCCTTTTTTTAAGGAGAATGAGCTGTCAACCCGTCTTAGTGTTTCAAGAGAGATTACAAAAGTTGAGAAGCACACAACAGGCAAGTTGTGCAAAAAATATTAGGCCAGTGACACATTTTTGGCTGTGTCCTCAAATGTATTGTCTGGAATTAAAACATGTTTTTAAAGGCCATGAACCATATTATGCATTTATCATTCATATCACATTTTAGAACCACATGAGGAGCTAATTCACACGTTTAGGTGAGGTCACATAAGTCTGTGCACTAATACAGTAGTTATGGTGTCCTGCCGGGTAAGCGGTAGCAAACTCATACATGACTGTGGATGAATAGATGATTGACTGGACACACAGTCCTGAGAAGTCTGTTGAAGCCAAAATTACTAATCTCCTTCAATCTGAGTTTATTTGGCTTGTATTTACTTGGCACATTTAGCCGTCTTTAGAGCCACATCAAAATATTGCTGCAGTGCTTTTTATTGTCTGCATGGGGATGCAGTGGCGTCACAGGAAGAAGGTCCTGGGTTTGAATCCACTGGCCTGCTGGGGGTCATTCTGTGTAGAGTTTGCATGTTCTTCCTGTGCTTGTGTGGGTTCTTTCTGAGTACTCTCCAGTGGTGAGAGAATGGATCCAAATACCTATAGTATCAATACCACACTGGTACAGATTAGGCTCGATGCTTTTGTTTGTTTGTCTCGTGTAAGCTCAGCACGTTGCTCCTGTTCATCCGAAAGGAGACATGTCTGTGTAAGTACCTCTCTTCTCATGCAGTCACGTGTCTCAGCGTCACTGAGCAGAACTATGGTGGCTGCAGTGAGTGAGAAAGTGTGTGCAGAGGTATTTTTTTAGCAGTAAATGAAAAAAATTGTAAACAGCAATGTGTGTTGGAAGGAAACTCTTTACTGTGGCAACACTATGAATTTATATAAAGACGTGTAAGACAACAAAAAAGAAAAAAAAATTGTCCTGGAATGAGCAGGAGGAAGGAATTCCCTCAGACAGACCCAGACCAGCTCACAGAGACAGAGCCCATGGCGACAGTCCTTTCAAAGAGGCAAAGATTTACCACGTAGCTCATATAGTGATGAAAGTAAGGCTTCAGTCATCATTCATGTCGGTTCTTCAGCATTAGTTAATATTAGTATTAAATATTATTGGGCATCCTAGATGTTACTTCAGCAGACTGATTACTTATAGACTATATTCAGGGGGTCAAATAATATATTCAACCCACTGAACTGTAAAAGTATTTTATTCAAACCTAATAATATACCTCAAACATGACCTATTAAACATGCCTGACTATAATAACCCTTTGTGTTACTGTCAAAGTCTGTTTTATTTAGCTAGCTCATTTAAACAACAGAAGCTGGCCCAAAGTGCTTTGAAGTCAGGCACATTTACATTCCAGGTCTCCAAAAACCCAGTTTTAAAATACATGGAAACCTGAAAGATGGGTTTTATTGTGTTTTATTGTGGAAAGCAAAAATCACAGCGATTTAGATCCATGTCACCTGCTGGAGCGCCGGCGCTCACGTCTGCCAACTGCTTTTTCAACGTGTCCCAGAGCGCTGTATCCTTCCCCTAACGGGTTCACAAAAATCACGTAGAAAGCACTAACAACAAAACGTACTCCATGGGCTTTATCGTGTGCATTAGCATGTACAGCTATGGCGTTTCTGTATCTAGCATAATATGCAGATACAGAAAATGCTTTTCAATTTCATTGTAGGTTAGTGCACTCTTTAGCTACCTTACGTAGTTACTATGGATTACCTTCATTCATATTATTATAATTTGGGTTCTGAAGGTTCTATTGATGTATAGTGAGCTGAAATATTCCACACAATGGTACTACAGCAGGTATAACTAAAGATGTGGTCTGGCTGACGTGTTCTATTATAGGTCGCTCATAAAAATGTGTTCAAATTTGTCAAATTGATGATGATTCATCTAATATATCATGACATGAGCTACCTTTATAAGCTATAAGTATTGGTATTGGCAATACTGCCCCAGTAGTTTCTGGTATCAGATTGATACCAACATTTTAGTATCTATCGCACAGCTCTAGTACTCTAGGGACAGGTGCTGTTTAAAAATGGGTTCTTTGTCTGTTCTGTGTAGACACAGCACTGGTTCATCCATTGAGTAAGGTCCCTTTTTTTATGATTCTTACATCAGTATTGACTGCTTAGAACACACACAAGCACGCACGCACGCACGCACACACGCACAAAATGGTCAGGCACAAAGAATGAGTGAAAAAGCAGCCAATGTTCAAAGAAAAAAGTGTGTGTGAAGAAGTCAGAGTCTTTCGTTTGTCTCTTCACAGAGTTCTAACAACCTTGGGGTCACTTATGAAATGAGTGGCCCAGACTTCATCTGAAGAATCATTAAAAGTCTGGCCAAAGGGCAGCAAGAGAGATGTCTTCACTTTTTAATTTCCTCATGACATCCTCACTGGGGCAGGTTAACGCAGGCAATTACATCACTGAATCAGAAATAAAGTTGTTTTGGAATATTTTGCACATTAACATCCAAATTGAAGTGTGTTCAAATCTGTTGTAAAAATAATCCTGGAATATGGTGTATCTGAACATGGATCAGAATAACATGGATATTGACAAACTGAAAAAAAATCTTTCTAGTAAATACTTAGGACCAATGAATGTCAAATAAGGTTATTTGATTTAAATTTGGAGAAATTTTTTTTATCATTTTTGGTCAACATGGGGAAGTGGTTTTGTGTAAGAACAAGAGTGTTATGTCCCATGGGTCTAGGGGCTGTGGGAGCAACATATGATTAAGAATGGAAACAAAAACTAGAAATCCAAAACAGCCAGTAAATAAATTATGTTTTTTATTCTAAAAGAAACAATGCCTTCTAAAAAACAACCAGAACTCAAAACATCCGGCCACCCGTCCTGTGAGGGGAAAAGAAAGATATAATGTTAAATCAACCCTCAAAGGAAGGTAAACCCACAAACAAGAACCACTCCCTCCACAAACCGGAGCTCATCTATTGTCAACCAACAGACAATTTCAACCATCCACAATGGGAGTAACGTTGTACCTATCACTTTCACACATCCACTCGGGCGCAAGCACTGCTCCAGCTGGCCTCGCAAAATCCCTCGACCGTTGGCTCATCTCCTCCTCTTTATACAGGGTGACCTCAATTAGAGATGGAAACACCCACTGCTGGATGACAGCTCCTGCTGAGGAAAGAAAGAAAGAAAGAAAGAAAGAAAGAAAGAAAGAAAGAAAGAAAGAAAGAAAGAAAGAAAGAAAGAAAGAGAACGAGCCCACGCATACAGAAAAACAACACAGCAC
>VUQK01012152.1:0-16868 GCA_015106715.1 Bujurquina vittata
TAGGAGGAGGGCGTTTTTGGACCTGATAAGGAGAGGGCGTCGCAGGCTGTGCTGGAGGTGGTGGGGGGGGGGGGGAGGGAGAGGAGGGGGGGGGGGGGGGGGGGGGGGGGGGGGGGGGGGGGGGGGGGGGGGGGGGGGGGGTTAATATCAGACCAAATAATTAGATTCGCTATCGTCGCGGCGGCAGCAGTGCGGGGATCAGGCAGATTAAAGCCGGGCTCGGGGCTGGTTAATATTCATGAAGGGACCAGGGTCCGGGCGAGGGGCTTAGACTGCAGCTCAAAGACTCTCCTCAGGCTGATGGGGCTTAAGGCAGCGCTCTCAACCAAGATGGAGCTCTGCCGCGGAGGCCTGACATCCCACTGATAGATGGAGGGCTGCGTGGATAGTTTAGGTGACAGGAAAGAAAGAGAGGCAGCGAGGAATGTTGGTGCTCGATACGCCTGCAGACCTTCATTTGATGATGCTGTTTTTATGAAATTATAGATACTCCCTTTAAAAAGAAACAATGAGGAATAATTGGCTCAGGAGGTAGAGCAGGTCACCTCTTGATCGAAAGGTCAGGGGTTCGATTCCTGGCTGCTCCGGGCTGCATGCCAAAGTGTCCTTGGGCAAGATACTAAACCCCAAGTTGCTCTCCGATGCAAGTGTCGGAGTGTGAATGCGTGTGGATGTCAAACAATAAGCACTTAGCTTAGTTACATATGTTGTACATACATTGTATGAATGGGTGAATGTAAACATGTCGTATAAGCGCTTTGAGTGCTCAGACAGAGCAAAAAAGCACTATATAAGAACTAGTCCACCCCCCCTTTATAGTCACCGTTCATACCAGCTTCACACGTGCTCATCTGAAACCCCTCATCTTCTATTTTGGGCTCTTTCTGTAACTCGGAGACACAAAGTGTGTAAAGAAGTACATTTCCCTGTCTCAGTTAGCTGCAATGGTATTAATGGGGACGTGTGAAGGGCCTTACTTTAACCCTAATCAGGAAGCTTAGTGCCTAAACCTGACCAGGTAAATCTAAGCAGTTAAAAGTCAGAAAACAAAAGCGACTAAAAGAAGAAAGGTGAAGGTGAAGAAAGCTTTTAACCAGGTCTCCTGGATGACAAACCTGCCAAACATCCAGCCTCCACAGCTGTAAAGAAGAATATGTTCTTAATCTGTCCGCCTAGTTAAATAAAGGTTTAAATACCTTGGTGGTAAAGGTGAGGCGCAGGCTGCATCTGAACCAAGACAAACATTATCCGCTGCCCAGGTGTGAGAACATCTGGATGGTTTCTTGGCGTTTAAAGGAAAATGATGTAGTTTGTCATCGATGAACCAGTGAGCTGGCTGTTTGTGGTATTTTTAATTACCCACATGTGATCGATAAAAGTGTTTGGCGGCTCTAAAAACTTGAAGCTTGACTCTTCCAGACGTTCCAGAGGCGACCGTTGGACATTTGAGTCATTGTGATCGGCGTCAGACCAAGAGAAGGGAAAAGGGCTTTGATAACATCCGGTGGCCTCGCCGTTCTCCTTAACTCACCCCCACATCTCTGGCATCTGCATTCTCTGCTGGCCTGGTTAATTACACACACACACACACACACAGAGTGTGATCTGGCCCCGCGCCTCGCTGACTCTCATTATCTCATGTGAAACTGTGTGTGTTTGTAAGTGTAAAGTGTGTAAAGTGGCGTGTTCTCCTTGTTGCAGTTTGACACAGTAGATTATCTGTTGTCGCCGCTGGTATTTGGTGACGTCGGGATTTGCTTCCATGAGCTGAAGCCTCGACTTTAGCTTTGTCCAAGCCAAACTAGCAGCTTCTGCGGGGACAACGATTGATTGCTATTTCCTTTAAATTCAGCTGTGGGCATACCAAGGACAAGCAGGCCGAATGACTGATAGATTTCCGAGTAATCTTAGAGTTTTAACACGGCCTGCGCAGGTGTTTGCATGCTACTGTAGCTCCTGCAGTGTTTCCTGAATCCCAATGAGACCACAGATGGCCCCTCAATAAAAGGATTTCCTTCAGGTTTCCTGGCTTCACATCTGGAGGCTGGCTGGTCGCTTTTTACATTATAAAACATAATAAAACAGCTCATTATGACATCCTTGACATTCTAGCCATCATCTGCTGGCTTTCCTACTGCCCCCACCCCCCACCCCCACCCCGCCCTCTTGGGCTGCGTAAATGACCTCCATCAAATAAGCGAGTCTCGGTCTTGGTGGGCCTTCTTTGGGTTTGCGGGGTCTTGTATGTTTGGGTTTTGCAGAGAACTGAGGCAGAGTTTTGGAGTTGCCCGTAGCAGGAGTCGTCATCGGGTTGGAAAAGCTGGGATGATTTATCTGGTCACACATCAGATATGAAAATAAATGGAAATTGCATGTGACATTTCACAACATCTGTGACGTTAACTATCAATCAATAACTCCCAAACAAATATTCTATTATCATCTTTCTTTTGTCCTGGAGAACTTTAGCATTAATAAAACATGTTGACATTGTTGTGGTCGGAGAGGAAACTCCATCGGGGAGAGGCTGACTTTTGATTGAAGTCTTATTAATTCTGTAATAAGAAGAGCTGGGAGTGCACCATGCACTGTAATTACTTAATATTTTGGATCTTTGAAGAGCGCGCACGTGTGTGTCTGAGTGTTTCCCATTTTCTTTTGCTTCCTATATACATGTGCGTGAATGTGTGTGTGTTATTTCCACATGCGTGCTGCTGAGCTCTCCCCGTTGCCCTATCATGGTGAATTCCAAAGCCGTGGCCGTGATGAATTAGTCTGAAACAAATTAGCAGTACTTACAGCTCAGACGGCTCCAGCATTGGGTTACAAATTAAAACAAAAGCAGCCGTATCTCCACATCAGCGCTAGTCCCCCATGAAATACAATACGCTCTGCCTCAATCTTTAACGTGCAACAGACTGAGAGGCTTCCTTCCTTCTGTCCTTTCCCTCTCTCTTCTCACTGTCTTTCCAACATCCATCTTCCTCAGATATTCCAACGAGCTGCCTGATCATCACACACAGCCCGATCCCGCCCGCTAACACAGACTGCACATTAGTTGTTATAGTCAGAAACAGGGAGACAAAAACCATCACTGGGTTACTCATAGTAAACAGCAAAAACAAAGATGATAAAAATACTAAATGTATCGCTGCCCTGTTTTCCAGAAAGTTGGGGTGTTGCATAAAATATAAACGCACCGTTTACCCCCCAGGGAGAAAACCCCTCTGTGGGCTAATTTTTAACTTTTAAGTCTTTCATTCTTGTAAAGCAGTCTAACAGCTTAGACTGGTCTAAGGCCAGGCTAAATGCATTTGTGAAACTAGCCTGCGGTCCGGCAGCAGCTTTGCGACGAGCTCAGACTGCACCGAGGTCGATAAGGAGGGAGCAGCTCTCAAGTATTTTCAGGAAGTCCTTCAAATTAATCAGTAAGATCTGAAAACCATTCTTAAAACTAATTTGTAGCTATGCTAAAAAGAGCAGTGATCAGTCTTCCTGCTCCATTAAAACCGAGCTGGAACCCTGCGAGCGCCTCCTGATTTCACCCATAACTGCAGATATGATGACACATTTCTTCTGTTTATGGCGACGACTCCAAAATGATCCGCACGAGTCGGCTTTCTGAATCTCGGCGTCTCACTTCTGCCTGCTTTTCATCCACAGTCTGTTTCATAATATTCCCTTTAATCAATAATCGAGCCATTTGGTATCCCTAATCATATCACAGGCTGCTCATATTTAATTTATTTATAACTATATTCATTATAATTACAATAACATTTACTAAACCAAATCAAAAACGAGATTTTAGAATAAATAAACAAAACAAACTAAAATAAATATATTCAGTCCGATACACAACACTTCATAAAGTCAGTGTGTGTATGAGTGAGAGAGTGTGTGAGTTACCCGCCGCATTAATAACAACACACCTCCCCACAGAAAGACCAACAATTAAAACTAAAAACACTGGACCTGAAATCAAATCGGAACTATTATTTACAAACAAGAAAAACTCAACGACACCAGAAACTAACGAGAACAAAATGACATTAAAAAACATTATTAATAGTGAGATTATTATTAATTAATAATTATATGAAACCAGTTGGGTAGTGACATGTAACAAACAATAAGTAACTCAAAGATTCATGTAATTAGGACATAGATACTTTTTCAGTTGCATTGTATAATGTTTGATTAGTTCTTTATTATCTGACTATTTTAAATGTATGCAATCTTTTTTCATGGTAACCATGGTAACTGTGTACCACATGCATTTAACCTGGAATATATATAAATATAAATATTTGTGGAGCTTTTAATGAATTTTGTGTTGCTGCTAAATTTTCAGTGTTTACACAAAATGACTGCATCGGCTTAGATCACACACACACACACACACACACGTCACTGCGACTATAGGGACGTGTATTTACCAGTATTTATTGAATCATAATAATGATCATCATAATATGAATAGCTGAGAATTTAAATGTGTATTTGCACCCAGTTCATTTCATGTGAACACAATAAAAGTTAAACGTAGGCCCTTTATTTGTGGTAAAGAAATGAATGTTTATGTCATTAATATAAAATAAAAAACATAAACACTTATTTTGGGCCAAAAGTATGTTTCACAAGTTCAGAGAAGGACAATGATGACTGCAGTATTATTAATCCTGCATTTTTCCTTCTATCTCTGCAGCCTTCATGCTTTAAACTCTATCATACGGCTGCTAAAACGTCTCAGCTGCTGCAGACAAGAGGAAATAATGAGGCTGGAACTTTTTGCCACTCTGGTAATTTGATATTTTTGGCCCTGGTTGTGTGTTTTACCATTTATTGTTTAGCAGAACAAAAGAATTGGTTGGGACATTTTCGGGGTTTTAACCCTTTATTCAAACCGTCTGCAGAATGAAAAATGCTGCTTTGAATCATTCAAGTCTCAAAATCCATAATTTACTGTTTTAAAAATATGCACATTTTCTGCTATCAGATGAAATGCAGATGATTGCACATGCTTTCTGTGCACATTATAGTTCTCTAATAAAGATATATTAAGGGTTTGTTTTTTATCTATATTTGAGAAGTTGATGAGAAATGGAAACAGTGGCGGTCGCGTACACCTGCCTCACTTATCTCTGTGTTACAGTGCAGTCTCACTGGCTCTACATGAATCTCTGCTTTTCTCCTCCTAGAAATGCAGGCATTATGGAATAATTATGTATTTATCACTCAAGCGGAGGTTCAGATTCACTTTAATGCCACCTTAATTTCATGAAAACTGGTAGTTGATATAAGCAGGAGTCTGTTTTTGAAAACATCACGTTATTTCTAGAATTTTAAGATATTTTAAGACTACAGCACCAAAGCTTCAAAATCAAGCTTAGAAACATGAACGTGTGAGCGGACAGCAGCTCTGAGTGTGGCAGGAATCAGAGCAGGAAGCGTCAGCGTGCAGCGTGACAGTGCGCTGAGGGAATGCTTCCTCCTGGTGGACACGGAGCGGTCCTGCATCACACAGACAGCACTGTGCTGCTGTCACACAGTGAGGACAGGTCGCCTCTTTAAGGTCTTTCAGTTTATGGTGAATATCCACGGTGGAGTGTGGCCTGATGGAGGGAGGGTGGAGGGAGTGTTTGGGGACAATGTGCTGCTGCTGCTGCTGCTGCATCAAGGACTTTCATTTTAAAAAACATTTGAAGTTACAGAAGAAGAGTTATCAGTGACGGGATACACACACGTGGTGAGTGTGGAGTCACATATAACCAGAGACAGGTGTGTGTGTGTGTGTGTGTGTGTGTGTGTGTGTGTGTCATACCTCCACACATACAGACGCTGCATGTTGACTCTATACTCTTTGTCCAGTGTATCCAGCGTGGATCTTATTATGGCTGCGGTCTGAATAGCTGCCTGTCGACTTCATCAGATCTTCCTTCTCTTCCTTTTCTTCTCTCCCTTTCTCCTGAGGTCCCTCTTCTTCTTTTATTCCTCTTTTTTCTTCATTTTCGGGGTCGCTTTGTTCCGCCTGTGCACGCTCATTTCCTTCTGGGGCTGTAATCATCCTCTGCTCACTGACGGCCTTTTCATAAACCGGTGTTTACCACTGGCCGCTCACTCGATGCCCGTGTGTGTCTGTGTCCTCCCAGCTGGCTGCAATTAATGCTTTGATTTTGGTGATTGTCTGCTGGTAAGCATTCTGTAAAGCAGGCCAGTTAAAGAAGAGCGGCGATACTTGAAGGAGACAATAGCAGATGCTGATGTTTGTGCGTCAGGTGGAATGTTTCCATAATAACAGGTTTGTTACAATTTTACCATAAAACACACAAACACACTGACTCAGCACAAGCTCCTTCCAGTCCCCTTACTGAGTCTGTGCATCAAGCTCATATTGGTACATCTCTGTTATAGTGGGCGGCTATTCAGCCACTGTTGGCTGAATAACCGAAGCAGTAAGTTTGGATATTTTAAGCCCCACAATCAAAAGGAGAGAAAAGGTGTTTTTTTTACCTTTCTGTGTGAATCCCACCAAGAGCTGTTTGACTATCAATGAATTCAGACACTGATTAAAAAAGAAAAACAGATTCTTCCCATAACAAAGCAGAGCAAAATAGAAACATTGATATTCAGTGTATAATGCAGTGAAATCACACTAAGTGGTGGATTCATAAAGTCTGTAATGAACAGCCTCAGTGTGAGGCGAATGCGAGCAGCGATTCGTCGAGTTTTCACTCGATTTTTAAAAATTCCTCATGGCAATTTTTTTTTTTTGCTTAATTTTACACGGAGAAAAATCCTCACTGAAGCTGCAGAAATTCAAATCAAACATGCAGACGAACATTAGCTCGCTCTGAGACTCTGACGGCTGTTTGGGAGGGGGGGGTAAATATTTATTTCATTATTTTACAGATTTAAAATCAAGCAAAATTAATATTAAAAATATAAAACTAAAAGTATACATGGAGCCAGTAAAAGTGAGCCACCGACCTGGACCTGACATTATTATTAAGATTAATTATTAACATCAGAACTTCTGCTTTCTGCGGCAGGAAACAGAACAAACCTCACTCTTCATGCTCCTTTAAAGACACACACACACACACACACACACACACACACACACACACACGTTTATAATTATTTATTTTTGTATTTAAGGAAATCTGTTGTTAATATGGAGGGTTCACAGGGTTTACTTTAAATTTTTTTTTCTCTTTTGAATGTTTATTATTCCTCATTAGTAACACAAAAGCATTTCTTATCTGATTACTTGGTAGAATACTCTATTACTGAGGTGATTTGGCGCTCTATAAATAAAATTGAATCTCCTCAATTTGATGGTTCTGTTGTTTTCTATCTAAATCTTTGGGGGGGTTTTTGTACATAAGTGGTTGTTTACATTGACAACGAGTCCTGATGTGATGAGCCACAGGAGGTGGGTGTGATGGAATATGTGATAACAAAAACTCTGTGTGTGTGTGTGTTGTTGGGTGACAGGCAGGAAAAAGCACTGACTGTGATCAGTGTGATCAATGAAAGCTGTTGTTTCTGTGTGCAGAACTCCGGGGTGACTATCATGTGTGAAGATCCAGATTGTTGGATTGGGCGCCTCCCTCTGACCTCCGACGCCTCCACAGCAACCTGCACCATCTACGGCCAAGGTAATGTTCAAAATCTGAATCTCTCTGTGGAGCAGGAGAAAGCTGATGGGCTTAGACTCCTTTTAGGTACTGTTCATTATTCAGTCAGCTCTTTATTTATGCGTTTTCCAACTGTACCTACTTAGTATGTGTAAGCACATCTTTAAAATAAAGGTTGCCTCTGTGTGTTTTATGCCGTGCGTTTCCCAGCTGTAACCGCCTCCTGTTTGCTTTCAGGTGAGGAGTTGTTCTGTAAGACGAAGAGAGAGCTCACAGCTGGCGAAAGGCTAGTGGCTCTCCTGTCGCCTCCTCTGGGCTCCTGCTCGCCGGTGGCCCAGCTGTCTCCTCCACTCAGCCTCGTCACCCACAAACAAGCTGTGGTGAAGGAGGAGCCGTCCTACCCGGCGGCGCTGCGCTCAGACATCCAGCTCCTCCCGCAGCAAGCTGGCATGGCAGCAATCTTGGCTACTGCTGTTGTCAATAGTGAGTGCTGCATTTAAACTGAATGCATAAATACAGGATTTTACTTGGTTCCAAGTACAACTGGCTATTTTCAGTACAATGTACTTGTTTTCAATTCATTTCTCTTAATGTGGTAAAGTTAGAAACACCAGCAGCAGTATTTAAAAATGTGAAACACATGATTTGTTCTCATACAGTGTCTCTTATAGTCATTTGCCTTCATTACAAACTGGTACCTGCAGGCTGTTCTGGTACTGCATCTTAAAAAAGTATTGTTCTCGTCGGCCACAAGATGGCAGTGTCGCTTCCTGATGGTTCTGTGGTGGCTGATGGGCAAATAATTCATGCAGGCACATTTTCTGTGATCACTGAATTTTTACCTGATCTTTGCTTACTCGTAGCAGTGGAATGTGTTGGTGTGTGTGTGTGTGTTGTTGTTGTTGTTGGTGTGTGTATGCACAATGACAGCATTTTGGTTAGTTTTCACTTGGAAGATCGCCCAAACCTGTGTAGACCTCTGAAAAATTGTTTCTGTAATATGAACACGACGACTCACCAGCCGCTTCATTAGGTGTACCTTGCTTGTACTGGGTTGGACCTCCTTTTGCCTTCAGAACTGCCTTAAAGTCTGAGATTATAATTAAACTTGTCCAAATTCAGGACTTTGTTTACATTTAGCTGACAAAATTGACGATGTTTACCTCTAATTCCCTAATTAAACTTGTGCTTTTCATCAGGTTCTTCAACCCATATTTGTTTATAGTGTCTCTGTTACTAACTCATTCGTATTTTTGCTGCACAGAGGACATTTTCCCCTGCAAGGACTGTGGGATCTGGTACCGTAGCGAGAGGAACCTGCAGGCCCACCTTATGTACTATTGTGCCAGCCGTCAGAAGCAGCCGGCTGCAGCTTCCTCCCCTCCACAAGACAAACCCAAGGAGTCCTACCCCAATGAACGCATCTGCCCCTTTCCGCATTGCAACAAGAGCTGCCCCAGTGCCAGCTCGCTCGAGATTCACATGCGCACACACAGTGGTGAGAGCAGCATTTTTATATATGCCGAGCAGACAAAAGGGTCAGAAACTCGGGGGCTAACTTTAAAAAAGTTATCAGTTGCAGTTGGTCAGGGGTTCTGGTCAAATGAGCTCACTGTAATCCCTCTCCATCCTTCCCCAGGTGAGCGTCCATTTGTCTGTCTCATCTGTCTGTCAGCATTCACCACTAAAGCAAACTGTGAGCGCCACCTGAAGGTCCACACGGACACCCTGAATGGGGTGTGTCACGGCTGTGGCTTCGTCTCCACTACGAGGGACATCCTCTACAGCCACCTGGTCACCAGCCACATGGTGTGCCAGCCCGGATCTCGCAGTGAGGTCTACTCTCCGGGGCCAGGTCTCCCCAAGCTGCCCCTGTCCACTGGTAACTCATACCATCATTGTTATAAAAATGTTTGAAATATCCTACAGACCCCAACCCCAGGTCTTTGTTTGAAACTTTGGACGTGTTTAATCTGAGCAATCTGAGACTTTGAATAAAATTTTAATAATCTATGCAAATGTAAGCAGCTGATGGTTTTTACTAAACTTGATTCTTCTCTGAAGGTCTGAGTCCGGGAGACTCTGGTGTCGTGCTGAAGTGTCAAGTTTGTGGCCACAATGCCGACTCACCTGCCCAGCTTCAGCAACATGTACGAACTCACCTGGAGGTCAGGGTCCCAGCTGAAAGGAGCCCTACTCCTCGTCAAAGTACCCCATCATCAGTTGACCAACCCCAGCCGTCTCCCCAGGAGAAGGAGCCACTGGCTTCATCCAGCCCAGGTGCAAACGGAGGCTCAGCCACTCCTCGGGACTGCAGTCCTGCTGACGACCAAATCGTGGAACTGAAGATCAAAGAGGAGCCCCAGTCAGATTCTGACACAGAAGAGCAGCAAATGAAGATTAAGGAGGATGAAGAGGAGGAGGCGAGCGGAGAGGAGGCGGATCAGGAGGCAAGAAGGAAGATGAAAGAGGTGCAAGCTGCTTCCTCCTCCAGCCAAACACCGAACTCTCCAAAGAGTCCAGCCACAGCAACTGTGAAGGCAGAACCAACTAGTCCCACCCCTGGTTCTAGCCCTGCCCATATGGGAGGTGCAGGCTCAGTCGTTCCAGGAGGAGCACTGTTCCTGCCTCAGTATATGTTTAACCCTGAAGCAGCCATCCTGCCTCAGGCCTCAGAGATCCTGGCTAAAATGTCAGAGATGGTCCACAGTCGTCTAAAGCAGGGCCAGACAGTCGCTCAGAACAACCCAGCAGCCTTCTTTCCCTCTGGACCGACTGCACCCACAGCAACAGCCACTCCACCTCATAAAGGTGCTACCTGCTTCGAGTGCGATATCACCTTCAATAACATCAACAATTTCTATGCACACAAGCGGCTTTATTGCTCCAGCAGGCACCAAGGAGAAGGCGCAACCTCCGCCTCAGGCCCCGGATTGACAAGAGATGCGGCCTCGGCCACTGTGCCTTCTGGTGGGACACGTGGTTCATCTGCATCTCCTCAGGGTGGAGCATCAAGCAGAGCTGCCTCTGCCTCACCTTCTGACTCTGAACCCCCTGCAGGAAGTGGAGCAGCAGAATCCAAGAAGGTTCTGGAGGTGAAGACTGAACCCCCAGCAGGGAGAGAGGGAATATCATCCTCTTCTGAAGGGGAAGGTGCTGGTACAAGTGTGGGAGGAGGAGGAGGTGGAGGAAGAGCAAGTGAAGGCAGCCAGAGTCCTGCTAGTGGTTCTGCAGAGGACCTTGACGATGATCCCAACAGAACCTTCTGCGAAGCGTGCAACATCCGTTTCAGCCGTCACGACAACTACACCGTTCACAAACGGTTCTACTGTGCGTCACGTCATGACCCATCCAATCAGAGAGCCACACACATGGCCAAGACGACCAACACCGCAGCCTTCATTCCACAGCCCATCCGAACACGCAAAAGGAAGAAGATGTATGAGATTCACATGGCAAGAACCGAGGCGTTGGCCAACGCTGCAGCCGCCGCCGCTGCTGCTGCAGCCACTGCTGCTGCTTCTGCTCCATCTCCCTCAGTTCTGGGCTTGGTAGTAAAGCAAGAAGTTTCTCCCGGTGGTGCAGGCAGCTCCAGCCCCGAAGGAGATGGCCCAATTGACCTGAGCAAGAGGCCCCGTCTGAGAGAGGTTCCACGGCACAGCAGCGGCAGCAGCAGCAGTAGCATTCTCCCAGCTCTGCCTCTCACCGACTACCACAAGTGCACCGCCTGCAGCATCAGTTTCAACAGCATTGAGAACTACTTGGCTCACAAAACCTACTACTGCCCTGCCACCACCCTGCAGCCCCATACCTTGGAGCAGCTTCACAGGCTCAAGAGATCAGCCTCTACCTCTCCCAAAAGCAGGCCTCAGCAGGAACGTCCAGATCTTCTGCACCCTGTGGAGAATAAAGCTCACCCGGCTGAGTGGGTTGCCCAGGCTCAAGGCGCATCATCCAGTCCTCACACCTCTGCCTTACCTGCTTCTGACGCTACATCTCCTTCACATACAAATACCACACTTGCGGCCACTCCGGGAGCTGGAGCCAAAAGTGTAGTCACAGGTTCTGCTCAAATGGTCTGCCCATACTGTCCTAACAGGCCCGTCACTGGTGACCTGATGGAGCATTTCAAGTCTACCCACGGCCTGGTTGTGACCATTCAGCCTCCCCAAGAGACCCTGCCCCATCCAGGCAGAGCAGTCAGCCGCAGCCCAAGCCTGAGTCCCAGGGATGGAGCCTCTGCAGCAGCTGCAGCCAATCCGACCAACCACGCCAGACTTGTCTCTCGAGTTCACAGAGACAGCATCAATGGACAAGCAAGAAGTGGAACAGCTTCTCCTGTCTCTCCCCTGGTGAATGGCAGCCCCTCAGCTGGGGGTGGATCACCTTTAGCCAGTTCACCTCTGCCTGTGTCTCCCCCAAGGGCTCCCTCTCTGACTTTGTCACCTGTGCCTGAGGTCCTGAGGGAGAAGGTGGGATCATCTCATGTTCCAGACAAGGCCACCCAAACCGTGACCTCCCACACGATCCCTGCACCCAGTGCCAGCCCTAAAGCCCCCGTCATCTCCCCAGTCCAGAACGGTAACTCACGCTTCTGCCGGCTGTGCAACATCAAGTTCAGCAGCCTCTCCACCTTCATAGCTCACAAGAAATACTACTGCTCTTCCCACAGTGCCGAACATGTTAAGTGAGCTCGGTCCCTTTTTATCTTTCCCTTCCCTTTTATCTTTCTGAGTGGAAGTTTTTCTTCACTAAGTTTTAAGCAGCTCAGATGGTCCTCCTCCTCTGCCAGTGTCCCACAACGGTGCCAAAACGGTGCTCGGCTGGCATCACCATGAATGACAGTGAATGACTGTTACTCACCTGGCGGGGCCTGACGCCTGGCTGCTCCGGAGCAGAGTTCCCAGGTGGCGTTACTAACATACAGTAACTGATATTCCTCCTATGGGTCAACGTGTGTAGAACACTAAGAGCTGAGATGGATGCTACCTGCACACTGACGTGCCCTCGTCCCGTAGATCACTGTCTTTGTACACCAGTCCCTAATTCAGCACTTCCCAGGCCCTCTCCTCACAGTAGTGTCATTATGGCACGCTAAATCAGTCCACATCAGCAGCCCCGCCTCTGTCTCTGCTGAACTCAGCAGTAATCCCGTTCTGACTGATGCTGACGATGCGTCTCCAGCCTTTCCCCGTTTACGTTGCAGACCTAAATGGAGGAGTGGTTTCTCTCGTGTGGAAAAAAGACTTCATCGTTGATGTTTTTCTTATCTGTGCATAGTGTATGATGTCTGAAAAAAGAATTCTATAATGCTTTTGGGTTCAACACTGGCTCTTTTTGCTTACTAGAGAAGCTGAAGCATTTTAGCTGAAAAACACGTGTGTGGTATCACAATGTTACTAATTACTGAAGGATATTTCAAAATGGACATTTTTTTCCTTTCATACACACAAATTTTTATTTTCTCCGTAAAATGCAAGGGAGAAAAAAAGATGTGAAATATTTATCTTTTAGTCATCGCTGATTTCATGTCAACAGAAAACTACCTACTTAGTGTCTGAGAGTATTTGTATTTTTTATTTGTATATTTTTCATACTGTTGGAAGGAACTGTTTGGATCTGGGTGTGTTGAAGTGACTTTTCTAAGTGTAGATATGTAATATCTTTTCACAGCAATCACTGGGATCACACTGAACTTTATCATGTTGGCATTTCATTTTTAGCGTGGGCTGTAATCGATACCGTCTGAAAACCAGCACAGCTTTTTCCTTTTTTTAACCTCACGATCAGAGCAGAACCGCTTCCTCGTTTCCACATTCTCACGTCGCTGAAGACCGGACACTCTGGCAAGAAGGATGAAGGCTTCCAGATTTTAGGTTACACAAAATCCACATTTTCAGTAAGAAGTTCGTCTTCAGATATGCAGACACAGCTTTACACTGTGTGCTGCAAACTTCACTCTGATATTTATTAAGTGATTGTATTTCTATCCGGCAATGAAGGCATAACCGTGAACAGTCACGTGTTGGTGTAAGACCCCACAGAAAAAAGGAACCACGCATAAGCATATATCATGGCTGCGGTGTGTGTGTGTGTGTGTGTGTGTGCGTGCGTGCGCATTATTTGTGCACAGATGCAGCAGATGTTCCCGTGCTGCTGTTGCAGCTGCAATACAGTGTTACCAAGAACTGTGAAATACTTTTTATTTTTCCAACTTTGATGCAAACTAACCTGCAGCTGCCACGAGTGGAACGGCGTCCGAGTCCCAGCGCGTTTCCCGCTCTCCCCCACGTTCTCTCAGGATCGAGCTCTTCATTGGGAGCGACTAAAAGCGATTCGGATTTTCAAGAGACACTAAAAGTCAGATGTGGAAATTTTTATATTGATTCCAGAATTTCTGGACCCGATCCAAAACACACCCCTTTTTTTTTTTAAGATGCAGCTTTTGTCCCCTCACAGACAGAACGGAGGGTTCTCCTGGAGAACATTCAGAATTTCAGGAACCACGATCTCCTATGTTTACATGATTTTTCAGGATTCCACCTCAACTTTAGGCTCATTGTTATGCTGCCACCTGTTGGTTTGGCATGCTCTTAACAGCACTTTGATGTTTTTGCATTTACTGTAGACACACGTCCACGTGAGCCAGAGCTGACGTCTGTTTATGGAACAGGTGTGACGTCACCTGGCGAAGCATCATCGGCGCGTCCACGGTGATCCGCGGGGCAGGCAGTGGACGTGCTTCCTTTAAAACATCGTAAACACATCAGCTGTTCACCTCTTAACATCCACCAGGTTCAGCAGCCTATTTTTTTTTTGGGGGGGGGGGGTCTGTTGAACAAGTACACTCTCAGAAACCTGAATATTAAAAACAAATCTCTGGATTTGGTCCGGAAGTTCTTATATGGACTTTTCATTTGAGTATGCCAAAGAGGCAAACAGTTCCTAAAAGGGGAGAAACGTGCACCGAACCTTAACTTAGGAGGTGTAAAGACTTTTGGGGTCAGGGGTCATCAGAAAACCTGCATCAGCAACCTTTGAAGAAACATGACAAAGCAGTTATTTCTAGTCACAGTCACAGCATTATTGGAATTGTTTGGAGAAGAGAAACTAAATTCTTCTTCACCAGCTGCTCAGAAACCTTTTTTTCAGTCTCCACATTTCTGTATTTGATCTCGTTTTTGCATCTTTTTGGCCTGATTCACTGAGACCAAACCCGGAAGCATCAAAGAGCACAAAGCAAAGTGATTGACTCGTTTCACCGTAGGAGACCACTCGGTGGAAGAGGTTTCAGTACTTTGCCTTTAAAACCAGAGATTATGTAAAGTACGTTCATTTTTCATGATCTCCCTTCTTATTAAATTTAGTAGGACACCTGCTGTGACATTACCTGCTCACGTTTGGCTTGGAGCAGACTCCTTTCCAGCTGTTTCCAGCTGTGCTCGTCATCTCTCTGGTCTGAACCTTCGGAGGAGCTCAGGGTGTCGTGATCACGCTCTTAATGAAGTTTGAGAGATTTTTCGTTTTTAAACCCCTGAAGGTCTCTGTTCAGGGTGAGGCCCCACCCCCAAAGTTCCTGATTTTTTTTTCTTGCTTGCTAAACTTTTCTGATTGGTCAGGTCCTCTTATCATTTTAAGCTAGTCAGTCTCAGTGTCTGCGATAGCGTTGAAAATCTGTTTGCTTATTTCACTCGAGCATTTGTGCTGTTCTGAGAGCTTTTTGCTGCTACTGCTCACCTCTTTTCCAGCGTTGCCTTCACTGACCCTCTTTGCAAAGCCGCAAATCACGAGCAATAGCAGTGTAATTGAATCTCATCAATGTTAACTGCTGTTACAGAGTCCCTGCCCCTCACATTGCAGTACCTGGTGTCATTGTGGCTGTATAGTCCTCTGCAGCTTGGGGCGCAGCTTGTTGTGCAGTCACTGGCATGCATCAGTCCTTACACTGTGGAAACCCAGAAACCGATTTAATAAACCTTTTAGTTCCTTGAAAAAGGTTCCTGGCACTAAAATTTGTTGGTAGTTTTGTTGAAATCATGGCTGTAGTCATGTCACCTAGTTACAAATTGAGGAACGGAGTGCTGAAAAGTCCCCCTTTGATCGTACCGCCTTTCGTTGCACTGTGTTGTATAAAAAAACGTGCTGAATGTTTTAGTTTTAGCTACTTTTTTTGTAACGTATTTATGTTTTACAGCACTTTTTCCCGTCCAGAATGCATCATTGTTCGACCTTGAAGGACTTTTCTGAAAGATTTTAAACCTTGAATAAAACTTTTCCTTCTGATTCATTGTAAACATGCTTATGTTAATGATTTCTTTGTTGTCTGTAATGGAGAAAATCACAATGAATGTCAACACTTTTATTTCCATATTTTTTATTTCAGTTCCACTACACTCATCCAAACTATGCATGGGAAATAAAAAAAGTTCTGAGAGACACTGATGAGACGTGTGGCCTGTTTCTGTCTTTGGGGTGTTAATGTCTCCACACAGTCTTCATCATCAGATGATGAGCTGAAGGAAGGTCCTTGTTTGTCCAGTTCCTATTTACTGACTTTTAAAGAAAAATTTGAAAAAAGTTGAAATTTTACGGTGTTTCACAGGTCAGGATGGTGCTTTATGGGAAGAACAAAAGAAAATCTGTATAAAAATAATTCGGGGTTTTTCTAATAATACCACCTGAGGGAAGTATGTATAATGTAAAAAGTATCGGACCCAGCCCAGAGCCCTGTGGAACTCCATGATTAACGCTTGCATGTGAGGAAGACTTAACATTTACATGAACAAATTGGAAATTATCAAATATGATTCAACAGTTTTATCTTAATAACAATGCTGTGTTCTAGTCTCTGCAGCACGTTATGATCAATTCATTTACTTCAAACCCCAAGAGAGATGTTCCTGCCCTCACAGAGAGAGAACTTTATATTGCATATACAGTGATATTTATCTAACACTTCCAGTCTTACTGACTGAAATTGGGAGAAATCTGGTGTTTAAACATCTGGAAAGACTGTGAAGAAACGAATTCTGTGAGTTCATGCCCCAAACATCTGTGTATGATAAATAAAGATATATCAAGATGGCACAGCCAGTCAGTGAAGCCTTTATTTAACCAGAAAGTCATAAAGAGTGCACACTTATTTATGATGGGGGCCCGTGGGAAAGCAAAGTCTCTTGAGAAAAAAAAAGGGGGGGGGGGGGCTAAAAAGAAAAATTGGGCAAA
>VUQK01012154.1:5254-16192 GCA_015106715.1 Bujurquina vittata
CGCTGCAGCAATGAAATTAAGCCTATGTTGAAAAATTTTCTTACAGTTAAGCGTTATAAATGAACAATGACAATTGTTTCAGGGTTCTAGCCAGAATAAAAATCTGCCTGGTGTGCACAAGTTGGGGGGATGGGGCTAGTTAGCATTAGCTTACAATTAGCTAATGATAATTGAAAGCTAAACACGATGTGATTATGGTTGGTCCTCTGGGTCAATGAAGGCACCTGAATTTGATTGGACCATGTCACTTGAAGACAGTAGGGGGTGTAGATCCCTGAGCATCAGTGTGTTATCCTTGTGAGTCTATAAAGGCAAGAAACAAGACAATCTCCTGGGATTTTACATTTAATAGGAAGTTCAAAATGATCCTTTGAGCTTTCTTTTACTCTACTTCCCTCTTGGTTTCACTCTGGTCGCTATTTTACCCAGCAAAATCAAACATGAACAGGACCATTGTGAGATCTTGTGTGCACATTGCGAACAAAACTGGCCATGCCTGGTGGTAGATTACAAATTGCAGTGAAATAATCCTATAGTGCAGGGATCTTTCCAGAGGGGGAAAAAAAAAAGTCTGATATCGCTAACGGGGTGGAGTGTGCGGAGTGCGTGGGGTGCATGCCTGCTTGCTAACTGCGGTGATAGAACAGTTCAGAAAGTGGACCGGCCGGCACAAGACGACCTCAGCATGGTGCAGCACAGGGCGATCAACCGCTGGCTAGAACCCTGTGTTTGTAGTTTTGTCTCTGTACACCACTACAGCGGATTTTATATAAGTCATGATTTGGTTGTTGTGCAGTTAAGGGTCATTCGCGAAGTTTTGACACAGTTGGTTGAATCTGAGCAGAGAATATAGCTCAGAATTAATCCTGCCGCTTGTATGAACAGTCACATTATTAATAAGTACAAGTGACCGAGTTCCATTGGCAGCCTTACATGCCCATGCCATAACATTGCCTTTAGACCGATGATATGGTATGCTTCCCAAAGTGCGTCATTGTCCAAACCTTGAACTTATTCTTCATGCATTGACCTTCTTAAAAAGCTTTGATACAATGTGTTTACCCTTTATATTTGAGTTGAAAGAAAGCGTTCAGGGATTCACTTAAGTCACAATGTAAAAGCTTTTAATGTGACCTGAATAACGTCTGCATTCTTGTTAAATGAGAGTCACAAACTGTGTGTTTACCTTACCAATATGAAAAAGTGATTGATGTTTAACAGGGTATTTAACCCCCCTACTTTCTGGTTGACTGGCTCTAAGGGAGACTGTTGAAGTGAGTGGTGATTCAGCTGAAGAGTTCTGCCAACGTGCTTTTGGCTGGGGGTGACACTCTATGCATGCATGAATATATTACTTCTGCTGCTGTTATTATCTCTGGCAAGGCTTCGCCATTTGGGACCTGCACCCTGTTGCCTTCCTGGCTTCTGTGCTCTTATTGTCATTACCAGACAATAAATTGGGTCTGAATGTGAGCTGTGAGGGCTTCTGCTTGGATAAGATGCTTGTTTTTTATCTACAGAAAATCATAGATTTTTTTCAGTGGGATTGGGTGAGGAAGGCTTATATGATGAAACATTTACAAAACTGAAACTCACTAGCTAAGACTCTCTGCAATTCTAAAACTATGATTTTTATAAATATAGCAGTGAAACACAGCAATAAGCATTTATCAGGTCTTCCACATACCACATAGAGTGTTGATGGATTTATTGTTCTGGGAAACCTCAGCTGAACAGACTTGCAGCCATTTATATATCCTGGTGATCACCAGCATTTGGTCCTCTGGATTTAGGACAGTGCCCAGGCAGTCTTTAAATACACCATAACTGGAACTGCACAAAGCCCTGCACACAGACTCTCCCATCACACTTCTGAGGGTGTGATTGTCTGTCTGGGTGTCAATCCTCTCTGTCATCATTACCCCTTACTTACTTAAAAAAAAACGTGTATGTGTGCGGGCGTGCACGCTTGTATTGCTTCCATGCACAAATAATTTTGTTTATGAGCATTCACATGCACACATCAGTCAGTGTTTTTGTGTATGTTGCATCTCTCTTGCAGACAGATGGAAACCTTAGGCACAACGCCGGGGGTCTTGCTTTTGAAGCACCCTTACCTCCCGCCCACCCCCACCCCCCCTGTCCTCTCCCTTCTACCCCCCACCTCCCATCGCTTTCCCCTCCCTCACATCTCTGTGCTCACCAAGCAGAAAAGAAAGCTTCAATCTTACACAGGCAGGCCCCAGAACCTGACTGCAGGCAGTGGAGTCCTTTGCAGTTACTATGAAGATACAAATCTAGTCCTGCATTTGACACAATTCCACAAACTGAGAGGGAAAGTAAATGCAGATGTAATATTCGTATAAAAATTACAAGCCTGGCAGCAATGTAACACGGCATGGCACTTAGGAATATGTTAGCATTTTGCATATATGAGCTCTGAGATATTTTGTCTTAGGCATTGTTTTGACTGTGAGTGCATTCCTACTATTCGAATATCATATTCATTGAGTCTATGTGGCAGCACCGTAGGATTCAGCAAAAACTACGGTAAGCATAAAGTTTTCAGGGGAAATGAGGTAACATTTTTTCATCATATAACTGAAGTTCAAAGGTAAGAATACAAGGTGGGAGGCAACATGGAGGAAACAAGAAAAGGAACATTCTTCCTAAAGGTTTCTTCACCACGAAATCTGGTTCTTTCTTTCTCTACGAATATAAAAGGAATTACATTCTAAGAATCCGGCATTGCTACAATGACACTACTACATAATCAGTGGCAGCACAAAATAATAATTAAAAAAAACATAATAATGGCAGCACCGTGTTAATAGTTCTCAAATAAACATGTGAACTAATGGTAACTCACTACATATTGATAGTCTCTCCCCTCAGCCCCAAACAGTTGCGGGAAATGGCTGCCCCTCCCTGAGCCTGCTTCTGCTGGAGATTTCTTCCTGTTTAAAGGGAGTTTTTCCTTCCCACTGTCACCAAGTGCTGCTCATAGGGGCTCGCTTTGATTGTTTGGGTTTGCAGCATTGTAATGTCTTTACCTTAAGTGCCTTGAGGCGACTGGTTGTTGTGAATTGGCGCTATATAAATAAAACTGAACTGAATTGAACTTGGTCAGGACTCCTCCATTCAGGGACCTGGTTAGGATCATATAAATGACCTGTGATTTAGGTTAAAGTACTCTTTCATAATGTTAACCATATTACAAAGCAAAGTTCTCACATGTGCATCTTTATCTTTTTCTTCTTCATGCAATAGTAACAACAGCAGAACCAGTGCTACTGCTGAGAACCTCATTGAACCCTGCATGTTGTGATAAAGCATCTAGTCTTTTAGTATATGATGCCTACAGAACATGACAAAGGTTTAGTATATGATAAGTTAGAAGTGAGAATGGGTTGGATGAAGCTGAATTGGTATTTTACACTTTCTTGTTAAATTCCATGTTTCTTTTTTTTTTTCACCTCCTACCAGAGTATGTATCAATATATGGCAAGCCCTGTGAATTGATCTTCACCTATTACATTGTACAGTGGCTGTCCTCCGTGTCCATCCTGCTGTCAAATCTGTCCAAAGCTGTCAGATAACACAGCTGAGAGCTTTTTCAGCTAAAGAAACTGCACAGTTTGAGCCAATGTTAATCATTCTCGAAGTTTCAGGAGAAATACTCCAAAAGAGAAATAGGGCCCTCAAATCAAAACAGCAAGAACACTCAACTGTATGAGGGAAATTTTAAATAAAATATTGAAGGCATGTGGCTTGAACCTCTAAACAGGAAACTGGAAATTATAAGATGTTCTAAAAAAAAAAAAGTATCATCAGTAAGGCTGGGCAGCACGATGGTGTGTTGGTTAGTGCTGTTGAGGAAGAAAGGGTCCGCACACCAGTATAGCTCCCGTATAATATTCATTATTGCCCTTCCTCAAACTAGTCTGAGGAAGGGCAATCTATGGCCTGAAACATCACTCTCCTTTAAGGTTTGTCTTTAATAAATATTATTCGGGAACGTTGCTGGTGTGCGGACCCTTTCTTATTCTTCTTCTTGGTCCCCTTTTGGCCCAGTACCCAGCCTTCACTTTTGTCGGAGTGTGCGTGCCTTTCTAGTTGCTTTTCCAGTGGTTAGTACTGTTGCCTCGCAGCAAGAATCTGGCCTGGGTCTTTCCGTTTGCTCCGGCCACTCTGGCTTTCTCCCACAGTCCAAGGACATGCTGTAAGTGGGTTAGGTTAATTGGCGATTCTAAATTACCCATAGGTGTGAAAGTCAGTGTGAATTACTGTAAGAGTCCCTGTGTTGGCCCTGCAACAAGCCTGTAACCTATCCAGGGTTTACCCTCTTGCCCTATGGAAGCTGGGATAGGCTCAACAAGGCTCTTTTTTAAGGTCAAAAGGGACAATTAAGGAATCTAGTAAGGTGCGTTCGACTACCTACGAGGGGAAAGGGTTGAAATCTCATATGAAGAGCACATTTTAGTCACTCAGAGGTTCTTTGCTTTTTTAACATGTCTTGTTTAAAGCACCATTGCAAACCTTTCTGCATGGTAGTTCCTCATCAGGCATTAAATTAGTTTTAGTAAGGTGTTGGGGCCACCATAAATACTCCAAGCGTCTTGCACTCTGCTGGAGGGATGAGCACTGTCCTCCCTCCTTTACTGACTTGGTAAGGGTGGAATTGAGTGCTATCTAAAAGCACTGTATTCCCACTACAAAGGGAATGCAGAGCTGTGCCTGCATATAAAGGCAATGAAAATGCAAACCTGCAGAGCCATATTTCCCCTTGTTGATACATCTGTGTCACACTGAAGTTCACACTTCCTGAGACTTTATTATCCTAATTTATGAAAGACGAAATACAAGAAGAAAAACAGGAGTGTGAAGGAAACCAACAGAGGCTACTGAACTTGCGGCTAACTTCAGTCATAATTTCAGTCGTACGAACTTATCTGTTACATATTGTATCTAAGTATATGTCGCCGTTTAAGTTAAATATCAAGGAAACTTGAGAAAACGTTTATCATTGGTACATCAAGCTCCTAATTCTCCAGCGTGGTGTCATTAAAAACTGGAAAGAACAAGTGTGCAGTGATAAACACGATCTACAATATGTCATATTGTAGATCTTAATGTAAATATACACAAATGAATCCATTGTGATTCATAGCAATGGGTGAAGTGGAACCTTGAATGTTGTTAAAGGATAAGCACATTACCGATGTGCTACTTTGCATAGATGTTTTGTAAATCAATCCTAGAAACAACATAAATGTTATTTTTGATTCTGTGGCTCATCAACTGATGAGCAGAAGCTGTTTTGTATGCCCCCTAATCAGTCGTCTGCTAAAAACCCATCACGAGCGCCGTCTCCCGTTGATGACGTATTACCATGTTTACGATCAAACAAAACAATGCGGACAGTGTGAGAAGAGTGCGACGTATCGGACCTTTCTCACGAAAATTCTCTGAGTCAAAGTAAAAGCGACGCCTGTGAATCGGTTGATTTAACGGATGATGAACTGGAAAATCGCAACGTTATGCCCGGGGCTTCATCTGCCACCGCCTCCACCACTGCTCTCCTCTCCCCCCTCATCTTCTTACTCCTCACCTCAAGCCGCATCTCCTAAACTAAATTCAAGGCTCTAACACTCAAAAACACGCATAAACATGTTTATTTATTCCCAATATTGTCCCAGCTACTAATTTTCAGTAGGTCAACGATGCGACCCTCCCTTCTGTGGAAAGCTGAACATCTTTGCTTATATTGTAATTAGACTGTAGTCAACAGGATTTATGGAGGGTATTTATATACAAAATAAAGAAATGACCTGTTTTGCAAGTCTCTTTAAGACTCTGCATTATTGTACATGCATCAATCAATCCAGTCCTGTTGGCCAATAATTATAGCTTCACAGAACTGTAATGTTATGTCTGTTGCATACATACATGTATGCTTGCTTGCATGCCAGTGACACTTTTTTCCTGTATAAATAAAGGATATAAAAAAAAAATCACGTGCCAAAAACTGATTGCAGCTACTACCTTGTGACACGAATGTTCTTTCTGTCTCAAAATGTCATTCATGAGCGATATCTTTCACAGGCTTAAAATCCTCGTACCCTTTTTCTGCTTCTCTCAGTGACTGCACTTCTTATTTCTGACTTGCTGGGCCTGGGGGGTTAATGTCCCATGTACTGACTTTTTTGCCATCACTTCCAGGTTTGGACGAGCTTCTTCTTTTGCAGCCTCCGGGTTTGTTACCTGTAAATGTCTTCTGTTCTGCAGGTTTGATAATGCAGACGTGTTCAAATGTGCAGTACAACACCTTGAAGTCCCTGGGCTTAAACACAAAATCAAACCAGCCACGTTTCACTTGGTCGCACCAAGATTGATGGCGCTCTGGTAACCTCGCTGGATTTGGAAACTCAAATGCTTTAATATTGTCCTTTAACTTGGATTAATCACAGTTCCAAGCGGCACAATGGATCCCAAAAATACAGGAAACAAGGAGCAAAAAGGCGACTTTCATGGGGGATGCACGGTAATATGTCATCAACACACTTTTTTATGTTTTTGTAGCAGAGCATTCTGCTCTGAAAAACAAAATTGCTCCCAAAGAACATAAAATGAGACAAGGATGCCTATCCAAACTCATTGTACATTCTGTATAATGACACTAAAGGCATTCTATTCTATTCTATTCTAAAATGAACTTTAATGATTGAGATGATCGAGACAAAACCCTGAAAAAAATCCATGGTGTTTTATCCTTTAAAGCCACAAACTTTGTATGCATCAGGATTTAATCAGTAGCTTCATTTGCACTGTATTTTCATATGTTTTGACCTTTCTTCAAGTTTTTGTGTGTTTTAAAAAAATATATATATTTTTCCTCCTCATTATCAATACTGCTCATATAAAGCAGGTGGACTGAAACATATATTTCACTAGTCACCATCAGGTCTGTATATCTATCAAGAGAATTAAATTAGTAAATGTAGACGCATGATATAGCCTTTGTCTAAATTTATCACAAGGATGATAAACCACCTGTCATTAGGTGTGGCAACAGTTCACAGGATCCACAGCGGCAGGTCAGGACACTTCCCATTGGCCCACAGAGAAACCCACAACAACATCAGCCTGATCCCCGAGGGTCTGGCCACCATCTGTGCACATCACCCATCTTTGTCTCTGCTTACTGCTCCATTGTAGCCCCAGCTTCCACTTCCCCCAGTTAAAAAAAAAAGTGAAAACTAGGTCTCCAAGTTGGCTCCCTGGAGCTGAGAGCTACACTGAGACCCACATTTATCATCTCCAAGGCAGTGGTCAGAGTGTGTTTGCACACATGTGTATGTGTGTGTGTGTTTCAGTGTTCCCTGCAGTAGAATCAGCCCTTCATACTGGAGCACAACTTAGTAAAGGATAATCTAGTCCTGTCAGCCCTCCTCTCATGCAAGCACACACACACACACACACACACACATGCACGTGCGCACACACACACACACACACACACACACATATAGAGGGTAATCTTCATTACAATCTCAAGCTGGAGAGCCAGCTCATTCAATTCATCACAACAGTGCAGCTTGGGATAAGAATGGACACACACACACACATGACATGGCAAGACAATGAGCTGGGAGCTACAACTTCATAGCCACAGAAGTACATTTCAAATATTCCGGCCTCTGACCACTGTTACAAGTGACATTGGAAACAGGAAACAAATTAGGTTTTCCTCTCTTAAAAATTAATGTTCTGTGGAGCAGATCCATCCCAGCCTCTTCCTTACACCGTCACAAATATTGGTCGTAACAATCTGCTTGTGGAGTCAGTTTTATCAGACTGTTTCAGTATCATAAAGCTGAGCCCCCCCCCCCTCCAAAAAAAACACTAATGCTCACAATTGATGAGAAAAATGCCTAAAGTATGCTGACCATAAAAGCTGATGTTCCGTGGCCGTGTTTTAAACACACACGTCTTAACAACTTGATGTCTCTAGTTTGTAACGCAGGCTAAGAAGAAACATGAGAAGCTTGAGAACTGCCAAGGACTGAGAGAAGAGCTAGATAGAATGTGGAAGATGATGGCAACCATGGTCCCTGTGGAAATCAAACCACTCGGGGCAGTGACACCCCCCAAACTGGGAGAGTTGCTCCAGCAGAATCCCGAAATGACATCCAAGATCTCTGTCCAGAAGGGTGCAGTCCTAGGAACAGGAGCCTCAAGCTCTCATTGGTAGAGGACCCGAGCTTTGAGAGCAAACAAAGACCCCCCATAGGGTGAGTGGCGAATTGCTGTACCATAAGCTAAAAAATAATCACAAAGCGAAATCTACACATTTGAATCTAACCCATCCCAATTCATTCTGACGGGCTTTTATTTTGTAGGTTTGCTGCAATGACTAAATTACACACCCTATTGTGTCACACTATTTCAACCCTTCAGTGAGAAGCCTTTGAGTAGATTTTCAATGGTAATCTGACCCAATTCTGACAGTCTAACACAAGACACACTGTCACAAAACAAGCCAAAGCTATGTTTTGGCACTTGCATATTTCTCCAATTGTCGGAATCAGAGTGTGTTTTCTCTGTAGAGAAAAGGAAAGTAGAGCAAGAACAACATCTGGCCCTGGTGACAGAATCACTCTGAACATGACGCTTTTTCTTCATCTTCTTCCACATTCCATGACATGTTTCTGCTCCACACATCCTTTTTTTTTTTTTTTTGAATAATGATATCATTATTGCTCTGGCTGACATCTGCCAGACAAGCAAGTAATGCACAGGTGGTAGGTGAAATGGGTTCCACGCCCCCCCATACATCATCCTGATGAGGGTTCAGTGAAAGAAAGAGGGGAAAGGACTGCTGTTATAATGAGAATGGGGTAAATGAGTGTTTTGCCTCATTTTTTTTTCTCATCTCTTCTGTTCTCTCGTGTCCCCTTCCCTTCTTTTTCTTCTACTCTCTTCTCCTTTTCAGTCTCAGAGGTTTATTATGACCCCGGGCTGAACTCGTAAATTACTACCACGATTTTCGACCCACCGGGAATTAATTTAAAAAAGAGAAAGTGAGCGAAGGAAAGATTTGGGACAAACTTTCTCACACACTGGGCCTCACTGTACATGCTTAGGAAATGCATGGAGCTCTGACAATTTAAACAATTAACAAGTGGAGAAGGAACAAAGAGGACAAACCGTCTCATTTTCCATTCAGTACTTTTCAGAGGGGAGTGCTGCTGTTTTGTCCAAGTTACACATGCACTTACCCAGTAAATACTGTACCATCATGCCAGGTTTTTATTTTGTCACATCAAAGCTTTTTTTTTTTTTTAACAAGGGATGGTGTCACTTCCTTTAAATTTGTGGAGATTTCATTTCTGAAGCAAACCCATTAAAACAGAGAATGGCAGTGAAACAAGAATCAAATCAGCAATTCAAAAGGAGGAGAAATTAGAACAAGGCGAGAATGAAGGAGCTACAGAGATGCCTGCGTTAAACCTCCCTATCCTGAGTGCACATTTGTTCTTGGTGGGTTTTTAATTGTGTTGCCTTGACAACCAGAACAATGCTGAAAGGCTCTTTCACTCCGATGCTGGCTGAAAATGATTTTCTCCATCATGCATTTAGCAGGCAATTAGTGAGACAGACAAGGAATTTAGCTTAAACCCAGTGTATCATTCCTGCTTTCAGAAAATGGAGGGGGTAGGCGTGGGTGGGAGGAGTGAAGAGTGGGGTGAAATTTTAATGCACAATATAAAGCGGAGCAGAGGAAAGGGAAATCGAAAGAGGAAGAGCAAGTAAAATAAAGCTGAAGGGCAGACTGAGATAGAGCAGGAGAGAAGTAAAGAGGAGAAATGATTTGCAGTGACTGGGAAAAAAAAAACACACACAAAACAAAACAAAGAATGTTTTGGGCAATTTTATTTTTACAGTACGTGTGTGAATATACGCCGCATGACTGTATTCATCACATTCAGTGAGATGGGTCTGTTTTTCTACCTCGGGGGTTCAAAGTGGCCCTCTGTCTTTGTTACCGCACAATTCCCACCGAGGGATCATCGCATCATATTTCCTTTGTTAAGTCGCTGAGAACAACAGGGCTTGTCAGAAAATTAGGAGAGGAGAGTCAAACATGACACACTGACAAAGCAGCAAAAGGACACAGAGTATGTGGAAAGGAAGCGTGGTGCGCGCACGAGAGAGGCAGGCGAATGGTTACGTGCAATTTGACGCAATCTGAAGGACACTTTTTGCCACGAAAGCGTGATCACGTCAAATTGAGCATTTCTGAGGAAAGACAAAAGTTTATGTACCTCGTTTCAGGAAACAACACAGCAAAGTGCATTCAGTGAAAGTAGTGTTTAAAAACAACACATTGTTACAGTTTTGCCAACTGCATTGACATTGTTTTTAAGAATTTCAGTGTTTGAAGCTCTAGCATATCTGCAATGTGGTTATTACTAGTCTTTCCTGTGTTAACAGTCAGGTATCGTTTCAATGGACGACATTGTTTTTCATTCACTTAACCCATAAAAGTTTACTTTAAATGTATCTTGTTTCCTATGAAGCAATTTGTAGTGGTAACATCTGCTTTTCTCTTCTCCCTCGGCTTCTTCTCCTTATGCCCTGTTGGCACGGACTAGAACTAAGCAGGGGCCTCATGGGATTTAGGAATTTACTACCCATGTCTGTGTTTAGTGTGGTGCATTTGCCTAGAATAAATACAGGCTCTGTCTCACTCATTTACTGACCAAATCCCTAGGATTATCTCGATTGTAATGGGTCTGCATGCTGAGTAGCTGGGCGACACTCTCAAAAATGGCCTATTTAATTGTTTTCACTGTAGCTGATAAATTCTTGTCCCAAAATGAGGAAAAAAAAAACATGCAAAGATTGGATATACTTTTAAATATTTTTAATTTT
>VUQK01012156.1:0-11859 GCA_015106715.1 Bujurquina vittata
TTGCTTCTTTATCCTACATTCCATGCCACAATATTCTCCATGTCTGCTTTCCGAATGTTGTTTTGAACTGATGCTTATTTGTTTGTTTTTGGTTTTCTTGTTGTTGTTTTTTTTTTTTTTTTTTTTGCAAAAAAAAAATGTCACCATGTGTCTTTTTTTGTTTTTTGTTTTATTAATATCTGAAATATACCCAGACTCTTTGCACTAAGCCCAAAGAAATTAGTTTCAGCTCTTTAGCATAATAATCATGCCACAACCAAATTACAAGTTGGAGAAATTGTACCACATATGAAAACCCAAGTCATACAAAAGTAATCAATGATTTGCACTCGCCAGATACTCTTAGATGCAAGTGCACATTAATGCAAATGCCTAATCAACCAGTCACATGTGGCAACAACTCAATGCATTTAGGCATGTAAACATGGTCAAGATGACCTGCTAAAGTTCAAACTGAGCATCAGGATGGGAAAGAAAGATCATTTAAGTCACTTTGTGCCAGACGGGCTGGTCTGAGTATTTCAGAAATTGCTGATCCACTGAGATTTTCCCACACAGCAGTCTCAAGGGTTTGCAGAGAATGATCTGAAAAAGATAAAATATCAAGTGAGCGGCAGTTCTCTGGATGAAAATGCCTTGTTGATGCAAGAGGTCAGAGGAGAATGGCTAGACTGACTGACTAAGACAACATGAACGCTTGTATCCATCTTGCCTTGTATCAACACTTCAAGCTGCTGCTAGCAGTGTAATGGTGTGAGGGATACTTTCCTTGGCATACTTTGGGTCAAGAAATAAACTGAGCTTAATTTAAATGGCCACCCCCCTACCTGAGTGTTGTTGTTGATCGTATCCATCCCTTTGTGACCGCAGCATGCATATGCCTCCCTCAAGTAGCTTAATGTGCCATGTCACAAAACTCAAATCATTTCAAACTGGTTTATTGAATAGCACAATGATTTCACGGTGCTGAAGTGGCCTCCTCAGTCACCAGAATTGGGAAGTAGTGTAACGGGAGACTGGCACCATGGATGTGCAGCTGACCAATGTGTAGCAACTGTGTGATGCTATCATGTCAATATGGACAAAAGGGGGTCCACCCTGGTACTAATACCTAAAAAAGGAACAGGTGAGTGCATCTAACTAATAGTCATATAACACCAGACATATAATAGTATATATATAATTTCCCCTTTCACAAACAACCCACAAATCAAAAAATAAAAACTTCCTGATATTAGTTTGGTTAGTAATATGTTAACAATTTGGGCGGGGTGGGGTTTAAGTGCTGAATAAACCTTTATATTTTAAGCTTTTCCAGCCATAATTACCAAGCTGTTTAAGTCTGTCACTGTCAGGACCCTTTTAGTGAACACTGATATTCAGCCCCAGTTTCCTTGCTCCTCCAGCAGAGGATCTGTGCCTCAGTGTCTCGGCACCTGAGCGATCACTTGCACTGCTTTAAATACAGGTGATAGCCTGCAGCTCCCGTGTGATCACATCAAACCTGAACATGTCACCATTCTTCAGCTTCCAATTCAGCCATCATTCAGAGCCGATGAGCCGCCTGCAGTTACACTTCCTGCCACTACATTATTGCTTACAATATTGTTTCTTAATCTTTCTTCTGTCCTTCAGCTCATTTATAGTTGTTGATGGATTTGAAGTCGTTGCAATATAACGCACAAGGAGAAAAGGGCAATTTATGTGTCAAACTGGACCTCATAATGACATATAAGCCTTTAAATCTGTGACATTAGCAATAACTGTAAATTATAATGGTATTTTAAGCAGCCTCACTGTGCCGCTGTCTTCATAATCACCCTCTTCCTCTGATAGTGGTACAGCCTCCTCGGAGTGCGCACGCCCTAAGTCCAAATTGATTGGGCGCTTGAGCGACCAAGCCTTCACTGGACGCTGCTGATTGGAGCGTCGCAGCGTCGCACGGCCTGGATGCTGCGAGCTGCGTCAAGTTACCCAAATCAACGCAGACTGTCACCAGAATATGGGAATTTGGCTACAAAATAAAATATTTTTTAAAAATCTGAATTTAGCGGGAGGCATGCAGCTCTGATGAACAGAGGTCTTTAAATCATCCATAACTGCACTGAGTTGTTTCATGTTTCTTTTTATGTGGCAGTTTATTAATGAGGCGAAAACAGCTGTGGGTATGTGAAATAATTTATGTGCTTTTATTTTGAAATTCCCCATCAGAAGTCTTACTTGTATCTCCTTGCTGACTTCACGGTGATGATGCTGCGTCTGCTGGTCCCGGACCGGCCAGGAAGGTATCCATCTGGTGTATGTGTGTGTGCGCGCGCGTGTGTGTGTGTGTGTGTGTGTATGTATATCTCCTTGGGAAGTGCCATCCACGGATTGTGTTGTGTTCTGTTTCTGTCAGAAAGTAAGCAGTGAGCCGAGTGGAGCAGCAGCAGCAACAGGCCCGTAGAGGAGGTATGTGGTCCACGTTGTCACAATTATGTCACAATTAGGACTGCTAGGCTGCCGTGGCTGTGTCTGGGGAGCAAATCCTCTCCTGGAGCACGGAGACTTTGTTTCCATGCCCCTTGGCTATACGTCTGGTCCCTGCCTGCCTGCTCTTTCTGCCATCCTCCCCTGAATCGTTACACACCCTACAGAAGTACAACTGCCTCTCCTCGCCGGGCGTGAGGCCACTCAGACAGCAGACCGGTGTTTATTGTGGAGGGCGGACTGAGAGTTGGGGAGACGGTTTCTAGGTCGGTAATGAACGCTGTGCATCCAATCATGCCGGATGGAGACCGGTTTCTTTGTGTCAAGTCGCACAAGTGGAAATGTCATCATTTCACTGCGTTCACACTTGTTCATGAAAATAGCCGGAATAAGCATTCCGACGGGCGCTGGTTTCAAAGCACTTTTAGTTTTTAGGAGGGATTTAATAGATTTATTTTATGGACGAGCAAGAAAAATATAACATAAAGGGCATTTGAGCATTCTAACATGAACTGAAGCCTTGATTTATAAGTCTGTAATTACGTTTATTTGATATTGAAGATTTTATTTATATTTATTTAGGGTGCAACTCTTTCATCCAACTCAAGCTCATATGTTTAATAATAGCTAACCGCCGACAACTTCCGTACTGGTAACTGAGCTATAGGCCCTGTGATAGAATAATAACTTTATTATGCCTGTAGCTGCCCTCCCCAGGCTTTAGGAGAGAAATAACTGCGCGGTTTCACATGCGGCCTTTGAGTATCAATGGATGTATATTTAATAATGGGACATTGATCACATTATCAGCATCAGCTCTGGATGTGTGAGGAGCCCATGCCTTGCAGTAAAGTTGCCGCACCCTCATACGCACGCATCCTGCATGCACACATATACGCAAGCACGCAAGGCTGGGAACACACTCACACACTCCATCACAACATTAATACAGTGGTGATGGAGGGTGTAGTTCTGGGAGAACGCTTCTTTGTTACTGATGAGTAGGTAACTGATTTCAAGAAAATATTGTGTGTGTGTGTCTTTTACTTAGTTTAAAAAATGTTTAGGACAGAGTAGATAAGAGCAGAGCAGTTCTTAGGGCTTAACATCCGAAACTGACAAGCTCTGGAAAGCCTTACACAAGTCGTAAAAATCTGCCATCTGAAACAAGTTCAGAAAATAGTGAGTAGAGTGTCTGTGGAGTATTGATTTGTTATTTTACTATAAACTGGTTTACTTTTAGATGAGAAATGTCTGAATGCTTTTGAAATTCTTCATACTGCCAGGAATAAAAGTCCCTGTTTTGGTTCAAAAAGATCCCTGTTTAAGCATTTAAAACTGGACTTAGCTATTAAAATGTGACAAGTTGCTACACAATTTCCTATTTATGTGTGTGTGTGTTTATGACACCGTGCACATCTGTGAGCAGTTTAAATCCAAAGCTGACTATTTCAGATTGTTTCAGTTAAAATGACTTTATATGCTGTAAGAGAAAAAATGTGCAGTTCTGATGTGCACATATTGAACATCAGTTTAGGAAGTGGAGTATGAAACCAACCTCAGTTTACGCTAATCCTATTTTTCTATCCAATAAGATTCTTACAATACAGCCACATATCGAGTAAACATCACTGTTCGCAGTATTATGCTTCTTCAGTCCTTTCAAAATAATAGTCTCATTGACCTTTGCTTGCCCTATTGTGACCCCCAACTGGACTCAGCTTTTTTCTATTTACGATGATGTCACTGTGCACTGAGCCGTCAGGTCTCAGGCAGTGACTGACACAGCCCACTCAGTCTTGTGGCCAATGCCAGTCACAGTGTGACGGACTGGTCACAGAGCAGCATCGCTGACCCTTCTCTCTCCTCCTTAGTCTTATTCCACTGTAAAAATGAGGTATTGTAACAAGTTTTCCTAAAAATGCTGCGGTTAGTTTGTTCTCTGGTTTCTTTCCTCTGTTAGTTGTAACTTTTCTTTTGTTTTGATGTGGTCACTTTGAATCAGATGGTCTGCCTTTAATCTCGACAATAAGCAAAAAGCATTCAGTTTTATTTCTCTCTTTCTCGCAGATCAATAGCCATGTCTTCCAGCTCAGCGATGGCGCGGATCCTGATAAAGGGCGGCAAAGTGGTGAACGACGACTGCACCCAGGAGGCCGACGTCTACATCGAGAATGGCATCATCCAGCAGGTGGGGAAGGAGCTGATGATCCCAGGTGGGGCCAAAGTGATTGACGCCTCGGGGAAACTGGTGCTTCCTGGGGGTATCGACAGCAGTGTCCACCTGGAGGAGAGCTTCATGAATGCCACCACAGCAGATGATTACTATAGTGGCACCAAGGTACCAGCCTTTTCAAAATGGAATGAAAAATGGTCTTGTTTGTAAGTAAAGCAACTCATGCTGTTCCAATTGTGAAGCAGCATAAAAGCTAATTTAGTGTTTTAGCACCTTTATTAAAGCAGGAAAGTTTAAGATTCAAAAGACACTGAGTTATTCATTTTTTAAAAAAGGCTTCACACTGATGTTAATTTTAGTCACAGTGTCAGTGATGCTTTATTACTCTGTTTTGATGCTTCTTAATATTTGTGGATCAAGTACGTTGCTTATTTTAGGCAGAGGTACTTTTGCTGTCAAAGTTAAGAAAAAAGAAGTGGAAAATAATATAAAAGAATAATAGATATAAAGCAAAACAGAATGAAAACCGCACGCTAAAAGTTATTTAAATGAAGCAGATAAACATGTGATCTTAGATACAAATTTAAAGGTCTTTACTCCTTCCCTTAAGAGAGCCAGAAGTGATCTATCCACTACTTTGCAGATAAGCAGAACAGAGAAATTCCTTTAAAAAATTACAGATAAAATAGTGACAAAGCATTTAATTGTAAGATCCAACTGCAAGCTGAAAAACAGTAAACGCAAACCAGACACAGCCTGTGATGGGCATTATTGACCTTAAAACAGCTTATTGTTAAGGAAATAAGAAGAATATATAAAAATATATGTCACAAGGTTGCAGAATTTATTTCTCCAAAATTACACTGAGATGTTTTGGCACTTTGCTCTTGGCTTGTGTGGCTGCCAGGAAATTTTGGAGGCTGATACGAGTGGGATACCCCACTCTGGTTCGGGGCACCACCATGACTCATCACTCTGTAGCACTTTCAGTTAATGGGAGCTAAGAGATGACGGATGCTGCAAGCAAACGGGCCCGTAGATGCTGGTGACAGACACAATTCTTCGCTGTTCTCCGTCTCCGCCACTCATTTCTCTCCTCTGTCTCCCTCCTGGCCCCTCCCTGCTTGCCCCACCGCTGCCATACTCCAGAATAAGTCAGGAGACAAATGCAGATCAGTATCTGTTTCCATGGATACCGGGGGGCTGCTGCAAAGATTGCCGCAAAGCCTTTTCACTCACGCTATTGTGCAAGGAAACAATGGTTCTCAGACCCACGCCCCCCTCACACCCGTCCTCCGTACACACTACTCGACTCTCTAGGGTCAGGTGACAGATGCTCGGTGAAGCATGCACTTATACACAAAACACACCCTGTCTTCACTTGTTTGGATTATTAAGATTTTCTGTAGCTTGTGTGTGAAACATCTAAATGTGCTTTTAGGGGGTTAAAAAGTAGGAAGCGCTGATGCTGTAAAGAAATTATATAGTTTATAGGTTTAAATAGCACATGATTACACTGTGCAGAGCACTTCATGCTGTGCTTTAACTACTGAAGTATTTATATTTCCCATAGCAGTAATAAGAAGATAACCATAAGCATTAATGGTAATTGAAGCTATTACTTTTATGCTTAGACCTGGGGCTGTGCTGATTAGTAGATAAAAAGTTCTTTTAGTATTTATGGGCTTCATAAATCAGTGCCGTCTGTATTGTGGTTTATTTCAGTTGAGGTTGTGTCATTTATTGCAGCTGAGGTTACTAAACACACACAGTTTTTACACAAAGAAAATTCCATTGAATGAAATGAACTATTATAATAAAGAATGACAGAGCAGTGAATACACCCCATATTTTTTGCAATTTATTACACAGAATTACATCAGACTTTCTAAGTAACCTGAGAACTACTCTTTGGTTTTCTTCAGGCTGCTTTGGCTGGTGGCACAACCATGGTGATCGGACATGTTCTGCCTGAGAAGAACGAGTCTTTGCTGGAAGCCTACGAGAAGTGCCGCAGCTCAGCCGACTCCAAGTCCTGCTGTGACTACGCTCTGCACGTGGGAGTTACTTGGTGGGGACCCAAGGTACTGCAGCGCTATTGCTCTTTGTCATTGTAATGCTTCCCCCCCTCCGCGTTCACTTCTTTTAACGGAAAAAAACCTCAACATTTTGACATAAATTCTTCAAAATGACCCGTGTGTAACATTGAAAAGAGGAAGTCGGAAGTATTGTGATGCTTTTCTGAGCCAAAAAATTCAAAACTAAGAGCACTGTTTGCTTGGGCATTATCTCAGTGACAGAAGGAACCGTTTTCCACATGTTCCTGTTTCTTTTAACTCTTTCTAGTATCCAGAACCTGTGTGGAATACTTGAAGGTATGATGTATGGTGCTGACCTTACTCTATGAAACTTTGGCCATACTGAATATGAACAACATATACGGTCATGGTAAAAAGAAAGTGCACGCACTATCAATTCTAAGGTTTTATATAGCAGAGCATAATAATAATGTAATAAAAACATAATAATTCTCCATAAATTACTGGATCATAAAGATTAGAAATTTCTTTTACTAGCTCTTAAAAACTGTAAAATGAGATCCGCATTAACAGATAATGGCATACATGGCGCGCACACATACACACACACACACATATATATATATATATGGAGCCCCTGAGGAATATTTCCACAAAGTTTAATCAATTTTGGTTCAAAACTTATAACTTTACATTTATAATGCTAACAGACAGAGAGACAAACAAACAAATGGGTGAAAACATGACCTCCCTCCACCTTATTTATTTATTTATTATATTATATATCTTTTTATTTTGGAAAGATAAGAAATCAACTACGATTCCACGTACAGGAATAAATGATGGAAAACTAATAATGGCATTAAACAACGAGATTTAACTACATTAATTTAACCTGTATTTTTTTGTTTGTTTGTTTAAGGGTACTAAGCAGGTTGAGGCCGTCTTTGAGCTCATGTCGTCCTTCCCCCTGTACAGGTTCGAGCTGAGATGGAGAAGCTGGTGAGAGACAAAGGAGTGAACTCCTTCCAGATGTCCATGGCTTATAAGGACATGTTCATGTTACGGGATAGTGAACTCTTCCAGGTCCTGCAGCACTGTAAGGACATCGGAGCCATAGCGAGGGTTCATGCTGAGAACGGGGAACTCGTGGCAGAGGTAAGGGATATTTATTCAAATTTCTGGGAATTATAGTGCCTACACACAAATTAAATTAGCACAAAAGTTTATTTCATTTTCCTTTTTTCTTGTTTTGTTTTTGATTAAAATTTACTTTTTTTTCTTAGGCTGCCAAGGAAGCTTTGGATCTGGGCATCACTGGCCCAGAAGGGATTGAAATCAGCAGGCCTGAAGAGGTTTAAATTTTTTTCAAATTATAACTAACAATACTATTGATAATACTCAGACTCTTGTCAAGAGTATAAAATTCATTTTTCTGTGACTGAATAAATCCATTACTTTGATTTACTGTAATTTCCTTTCAGTTGGAAGCAGAGGCAACCCACAGGGCCATTACCATCGCCAACAGGGTGAGTAGGAGGTCAGAAAAATATGCAATATAGAAGTAAAGATAAGGACATTATAAACTCTAGGAATGTTAAACTTAGGACATTTTTTCACCATTGTTAGCAATGGTGATATTACAATTTAACTCCCAGAATCAATCTGTTACATCCTCACAAAGCTACTATGGCTGTCTCTAAATTCTTACAGATTTTATATCCAACTTCAAGATGTGATTGAAGTGCAGATTTTCAGCTTTAATTCAAAGGGTTTAGCAAAACTGTTGTATTAACTATTTAGGAATTACAGCTATTTTTATATAAAGCTCCCACATTGTCAGAGGCTCAAATGTAATTGGACAGTTGACTGACAAGCAGTTTCCTGGTCAAGTAGATTAACCAGAAAAAAAGATGTGGAATTGAGTCCAAGTACTAAACTTGCAGTTGGTAGCTTTTCACTGGATCTCTTAATATGATGTCCAAAGTAATGCTAATATTTATGATTTCATCAGTAGGCTGAAAAATAAAACCAAAATAAACCTATCAGCAAACTGTATAAAAATGGCTGTAATTCCTAAACACCTAATGCAATACTTTTGTTAAACCTCTTGTATTAAAGCATCAAGTTTGTACAAAAAAACAATTGACCTAATTCTATAACCTGTGTTTTCTGTTAGGCCCACTGCCCAATCTATCTCGTGAATGTCTCCAGTATGTCCGCTGGAGATGTAGTGGCTACCGCCAAGATGCAAGGTGAGGCTTTTTATCTTTTACATTCAGTGTTACTATCCTTTGAGCAAGTAATAATATATTCATCTGATGATATTTCATATACACTTAGAAAATAAAAATGCTGCTTTAATAATCAGCATAATGTTCCAAAGTTAACTCAAAATCACTGTTTGGCTTTTAATCTCGTTAATATTTGAGCTAATATGTCTTTATTGAACTGTCTGACCACAGGTAAGGTGGTCCATGGAGAAACTACCACAGCCTACGCTGTCCTGAGTGGGATGCAGTACTATCATCAGGACTGGTCTCATGCAGCTGCCCATGTGACTGTGCCTCCTCTCCGCCTGGATCCCAATACTCCAAATTTCCTAATGAGCCTGCTGGGAAAGTGAGAGCAAAAAAAAGACTGTAAAATCTGTCATTAAGTTCAATTTAAAGTGAGTGTTTCTGGTTTCTTCCACTTACTGAGTAATGAATGTGACTGAATATGATTTCCTTTGTCCTACTTCAGCGACACTTTGAATGTTTTGGGATCTGACCATCGTCCATTCACCATCAAACAGAAAGCCATGGGCAAGGATGATTTCACAAAGATCCCTCATGGGCTTCCTGGCATTCAAGACCGTATGAGCGTCATCTGGGAGAAAGGGGTGGTATGTGTGGCTTCCACAAATAAGACATCTGTCTTGATGGCTATGAATGTGAACTTTTAAGAAGCATGCACATGCAGAAAACATCTTGGCCTGCTATTGATGGGTCATGTGGGTTTTATTAGCATTTTGTGTTTATCCATAATATTAGAAATGCATTTAAATTTGTGTACTAATCTGCAGATTGGAGGTAAAATGGATGAGAATCGCTTTGTAGCAGTCACAAGCTCAAATGCAGCTAAGATCTACAACCTCTACCCAAGAAAAGGCAGGATTATCGCAGGAGCAGATGCTGATGTGGTAGTCTGGGACCCAGAGGGATCCAAGTATGAAACTCAATCCATCCATTTATCGACCAGCTCGTCTCAGTGCAGCTTTTATCTCAAAGCTGTAAGGCTAATCCAGCTTTTGCCTGGCTAAACTAGGTCACTTCTGTTTTTCTATAACTATAGGATCATTTCTGTGGAGAGCCAGGTCCAGGGAGGTGATATGAACCTGTATGAAGGTCTGCGCTGTCACGGTGTACCCCTGGTCACCATCAGCCGTGGCCGTCTGGTCTATGAAAATGGCATGTTCACGTGTGCTGAGGGCTCCGGAAAGTTTTGCCCACTGAGGACTTTCCCAGATTACCTCTACAAGAAGATGGTTCAGAGAGAAAAGGTATGACATATTCATGAAATTATGTTACACTTCTGACTGTTTTTTATAGTCCTTTTTTGATGAAAAATAATTGGTTTCCTGTAAAAAATAAATACAATTTTAAAAAATCATGTTTACTCACAGGTCATTTTTTTCACATTATTTTAAATTTTAATTCACTGTGTTTTTGTGATTTTATTGATATTTCACACATTTCAAAATAACAGGAAAATGATGTAAAATTTATAGAATAAATTCTGTTAAATTAAAGTTTTCTTGTTTTCTTTTTTTTTTTTACAATGCACTGATAAGCGTAAGAGAATGGATGGATGGATTCTTGTGCATTGTTGATGTTAAAGGCCAACTATGGGGACAAGGGTTGGAAATAAGCAATATCTATAAACTGTCTTTCTGTGCAGCACATCAGTCTCATGCTCTGTATTGGAACTTTGTTAAAATGCATTGTCCCTATTAAATAAAATAAAATGGAAAGATTGAAAATAAAAATTCTAATTTATGTATAGAGCACGTATGTCAACTATCAGAGTTGACCAAATGGCTGCCGATCAGTGGGGACATTTGTGAGAAGGAAGCGATTCCAGAGCTGTGGAGCTGCCACCACGAAGCACAGTTCCCCTCACCCATTGACTTTGATTACCATTTCAAGGCAGTTGTTCTTAGGGTCTAAGAAATTTTGTGTTGGAGTTGAGAAATATAGGGGGCTTTTTTAGATTCTGAAAAGGGGACATGTCCAACAAGTTTGTTAATATTAGGTAACTAAAGTAGGTACTACTTCAACTGTCATTCTCTGCATTTTTTACAGGAAGCCTGTGGCGTAGTGTCTTGAAAGCATTGTATTTAAAGGACATTTCTTGGTGTATGTGTTTGCCAGTGCCAGGCAGTGAAAGCTGTGGAGCGGGAGCCCTACACAGGTGAAGTCGTTGCTGTGGCAAATTCTGGAAAGAGGGACACCGGCTCGTCAGATCTGGACACTCCGACACGCCCCTGCACCCGTCATGGGGGCATGAGGGACCTCCATGAGTCCAGCTTCAGCCTGTCTGGTGAGGACCAACTGATTAATTCTAGCAACATCGTGCATTTTAGAGTGATTTCCATGTTAATGAAAACAAAGGAACATTGGTAACTTGTGATTATTGCATCTTGGCACTGTTGCTGCTGCTGCTGGTCTTAAAATATAAATATATATATAAAGGCTGGCCTTATGAGGGTGCTATAGTCAAAGTAACTTGGAATAGCAGTGCTGTTGGCCCATGTTTGGGATCCAACTTGTTTGCATGTTTTTTTAAGCTTTTTTATGACAGATTTGTACGTTTATACCATTTTTTAAATAAATGTTTTGGCAACTTTAGATACAGAAGCCATACTATTCAGTTATATTCTTCACATAGCCCTACATAATCAGAGCAGCACTTACTGATTAAATGCTGACATGGAATTAAGGAATGGCAGGCAGCAAAAGTTAGGTTAGAAACAGGGTAGAGGTTTCTAGCACAACCTCACCTGTTTCCTGGGTGCATGTAGAAGAGCGTAAAGTCCATAAAGCTCCATAAATAAAAATGCTCCATAAAATAAATAAATAAAAAAAATAATAAAATAAATAAAAAAGCTCCATAAAGTCCGTAAGCTCCATA
>VUQK01012158.1:0-12649 GCA_015106715.1 Bujurquina vittata
AATAGTTACTTATAAATCAATTATTTTTGGCTACAACCCCGACTAAAAAAGGAAACTTATTAGACTCAGATGCAAAAGATTGTGTTTTCAAGATAAATCAACTGTGTGTGTGTGTGTGTGTGTGTGTGTGCTCGCGCGCGTGTAGTTGTTTCTGTTATGCAATGGGTAAAAGGAGGACAAGGTGCCGAGGCTTTTAAAGCTCTTTGAGGTGAACAGTGAAAAGCTGTGCTTTCAACCTTCACCTTCAATTGAATAAGTAAATTTAAATAAATCTGATCAACAGATGAGACACAATAAGCTCCATGTCCTCACTTTTTTTTTAAGATTTAAATGAATAATAAATTTTCCTGCTGGTATTTTTAGACGATGCAAATAAATTTAATTCTGCAAGTTGGCAGCTGCAAGAGCCAGCTGTGACTGAAATTTGAAAATTTATATAACGGAGTATTACGTGAACATGGCATTTAACTAGAAACTTACATTTATTCTTCCAACCACTTAAAGGGAGAGACATTTGATAGTGATTTATAAAGGGCCTGTATGTAGAGATGACTTGGTGCTGAACACTTATCAGATTTTAGTAGGTGAGAGCAACTTGCAGCCTCCATTCACGTGGCTGTGTTCCCCCGTGCAGCTACGGTTCTCACCTGTTTTATGTTGATAGTTTTCTCTAGTGTCTTGTGTTTAGTTTACTGCCCCTCCTGTCTCATTGCCTTTGATTATTGTCACTTTCCTCTCGTTACCCTCACGTTTAGTAATAGTATGTTTTGGATTGTGTTTGTGTTTCTGGTGGACTTTGCATTGTTGACTTACCAGCCAAAATAACGGTTTGCCTGTTTCCACAAGTGTGTCATGTTTACAGGCTGGTAAAGTTCTCCACTATTAGACGTGTGGCTTGTCTATGTGAAAATGAGCGATGTTTCATTGTAATATATACAGTCGATGGGTGAGCCAGGTTTTTGTGTGTGTGTGTGTGTGTGTGTGTTAAACAGGCATCTAAGGCTGCAACTACAAATCAATGTTCAGAAACTTTGGTTTGAAAAACAATGAATATTAAAACAGCAGCTCATCATTTAACTGTCGACTAGTGCGGCTTTAATAAAAAAGAAATAAAATCAGAGCAGAAGCAGAGGACAGCCTACATGAAAATAAAGCAAAGAAAGAGCCACTGATGAAAGCAGAAAGCCTGTGAATCAGATGGCTGACAGAAATATGCAGTGTTCCTGATCACAGCATAAATCAGTGTATATGAGAGCAGCACTGACAGGATGACACAATCACAACTTGCCTTGGCAGAGGTTTCGTACCAGCCCACAAATCCATACTCTTTGGAGAAGTTCTCCAGTTTGGGCAGTTTGGGGCACAAACCATGACGCCGTTGGTCACACTTGTTGGCCAAAAGTACGGCTGGAACAGGCCTCCCATTGTTGAGGGCGACCTAACGAACGACAGATAAGGAAATGCAATGAAAATCGATAAGATAATTCATAATAGGTCAACAGTGACCTGTCTTATTTTAAAAACTTCTGTAGCTGAACCATAATTTGATCTACCTCACCATAATCTGCAATTTGTGGTGGATGGATTATAAGATGAACAGGCAAAACACTATTTAGTGATAAATAATATTTGTCTACTTTGTTATTCCCTTTTGGAAACCTCTTTATATTCTTTTGAGCTTTTATATGTAAAACAGCCCACACAGGGTTAAGACGTGACACGGGAGGAGTTAGGTCAGACAGCCTTGTAAATACAGTTACAGAAACCCTTTATTTGTTATCACATAGCAGATACATAAAGGGCACTGAGAATAAACTGAAAGAATTAAGGGGATTGCTTGCAGAATTGAGCCTCTATCTGCAGTCCTGCTCAGCTTTACTTTTATTGAGTTTCTGTTCAATGCCTCAATGTTAAGCTGTCCTGTATGTAATTGCACTGTTTTCCCCTCTCAGAGCACTTAACGCATGATTTCCAGCTGCACTGAATAAGCTATCCTGAACACCCCCTGAACATCCTCAATCTGGTAAAATACTGGAGCATTACAAAGCTAACGAGGGAGATATTTCTCACAAGAGCTGATAGAAATGCACGTATTACATACACTTAGATCTACTTGGGTTTTTAACGCATTAACCTTGTTTTTCTTCTCCTTAATGTCTCTGCTTACGTCTCTTCTTTTGCTATAAATAACTCTACTCTAATGTGTTCACTGAAGCGTAAAGAATTTCTGCTGCTTTAAAGTGGCCAAAGGAATCAGTTATGGACAACACAACTTCCTTGTGACAAAACTGGAAAATGAGCCAGATTATCCAATGGGCATGCTGAGGATTCTGCCAAGAGGCCCACACAGAGCTGAGGACAAATCAAATAAGGGAGGAAAAAACTCCACTATGTCCACTATACTTTCACTATGTCATGAAAATTATTAGCTCATTTTGAATTTGATGGCAGCATCATGTTTCAGAACAGCTGGGAAAAATACTAAGTGATACTAAAAAAAAACAGCTGGAGGAACATTTTGCAACTAATTAGGTTGATTGGCAACAGGTCAGTCATATGACTGGTATAAAAAGAGGCAGATTCATAAATCCACAAAAAACACTCAACAAGTTCCGAATAATTTTTCTCAATTACATCATCATCCTCATTCAAACACATTTCAGTAAGAAAAAAACACAGTAAAAGCCTCTGATAGGAAAAAATATCTAAACACCACAACACAAGGTTACTCCACCCCACGTTCAGAGATTTTAAACCAAGGCAAAGAGACAAATAAACTGAGGACTGGTCCTTTAACAGCTTTTTTACTTTTTCTTTGTTGAAGTCTTTTCAATCCTCCACCTTCCTTATCTCTCATATTTTACCTTTGAGTCCAGGTCTCCTTTCCATTTCAGGATGGCCTGAAACGTGGACAGTCGGGTCATGTCGAAGACGACGAGCGCCCCCACTGCCTCTCTGTAGTACACCCGGGTCATGTTGCCATATCGTTCCTGTCCTTTTTAAAGGAAACAGAAGACAAAACCCAGGTCCATGTTAATTTACTGTGGAGATTTATTACTGTACATCTGATCAGGAGAAAGTTGAAATTATCAGCAATAAATGTGACGATAAGGAGAAAAGAAGCTTAAAAACGGAATTTAACACCAGCGATCAGCTGAAACAAGACAGGAAGCTTATTTATAAAGCTGGAATTATACTTACCTAAATTATTAATGTTAGTAATGCCTCTGAAACTAAGGCAGCTTGTAATAATTGCAACAGCCCAAGGTAAAGTACAGAAATTATATTATTTATTTGAAAGATTAGCTAAAAATTTGGAATGCTAAATGCTGTCAAATTTTGTTCTGCTCTAATTTAGTGATTGTAAGCCATGTTTTGTTGAACCGGAACTGTTGCTGCTGATGTTTTTCTCACTGCTGATCACCACTCACACTTCTTATTAAAAAAAAAACAGTAGTAAGATAGAGTTTTTTTAAACCAGCGTGAGCATTCACTGCAGAAAAAGTCATCTTTTACTCTATGTAGGCAAAGCATGTGTGTGAACATTTAAGTCTCTATCCTGGAAACTAACTCCACATGATCCTAATATACTGGTGAATCAGCAGTGGAGCATCTGACACACACACACACACACACACCCACACACACACACACACTGCACATGCCTGTGCTTATATGCCCAAACATTGAGCTCCTAAAAGCAGATGGTAACTTTGCCTTTTCCTGCAAACTAGCTGATCATTGTTTATAGCTTCAAGTCAAAGGTCAACAAGTGAGTCCTGGAACCTAAAAACCAGGAAGCTGTGTGTTGTGTAAATAGACTGAAATGTGGAACATTCTTATTTGCTGTATTCCTGGGAGTTAAAGGAGTGACATCATTCTTGCATCATATGTTAATGAGGCTGGCTCGGCATTAATACTGGAACCAGCAGAGGAAGCAAACATAACAACCTAACAACAAAATCTGCCGATCACGACCTCTAAAATGTTTAAGTGAAAAACAAAATGTTGTTTTTTTGTGGATGAGGGAAGTAGGGATGTCACGATCCTGGAAATTTAGTAGTAACTTCTACATCAGTCTACACAGAAAAAGGATCATACCTTGAGATTCTTATAATAATAATAATAATAATAATAATAATAATAATAATAATAATAATAATAATAATAATAATAATAATACAGACCGAACGTCAGTTTAGAAAGCATTCTGTGATTCTTGGCCCTAAAAAAAAAGAGAGAAAAGAAATGGTCTACGCTAATTCACATATTTTAGCTTGACATTTGTACCTATGAAACATTCAAATGTCAAAATGCAAAAACTTTGTCGGTGTGACTTGAAAACGCTCCTCCTGACCCGAAAGAATCGGCTTCCTTTCATCAAAAAACCTGCAGAAAGCAGCCATACGATCATCACTTCCGCACACTGTAAGGACAACCTGCCAGCTGTTTCTGCAACTGCAGCAGCTCCAGTGCAAAGCCATGACTGGTTACTCTGCTGAAGTCCGCCTGGATACCAGCCTCAGCCGGACCTCTACATGTAAATGATAACTCTTATCAGCGTGCACGTGACTCGACACACACAGCAAGAACAGACCTGAAAACCAGTGTGTGTGTGTGTGTGTGTGTGTGTGTGTGGGGAGACAGCTGCAAGACAGGAAGGAAAGGAGTTCCCCAAAAATCTAATTACGTGCAATTAAGGAGACATACGGGAGGATTTTATAAGCTGAATACAGAGAGCTGTTCTGTTGTGTGCCTCTGCAGGAATGAAGGCTGACCACATTTTTTTTTTTTTGTTGTTGAGGTGGCCACTTCTCAAATTGAGCAGCATAATTGTTGAATGTGTCAGCAAAAAACATAAAAGAGTGTGAAAAAGCAAATTACAGTGTGTTTGGTCTACGGTTCACTCCTTGCGTGCATTGTGCACGGATGATAAAACACTGATCTGCTCGCTTAACTAACAGGTGACAAAACCTGACCATTTCACCAAGTGGAGCTAGTTTGTTATATCTAATGTGGCATTTTGCATTGTAGAAAAAGTATGCATGGCACTGACATAAGGCACAACTCCAGGGGCGGCAAACCATTGGCTACTTTGGGATCTCTGTGAAACTGGGAATTTACTCAACTAAGACATTTACTTTCATGCTGTTTCATACTGCTGGTTTCAGAGGAAAATGTCTCTAAATTGACAAAAAAAAAAGTAAATACAATTTTCTCCCCCTTGTGCATCTACAACACGAATGTGCTGCAAAATTGAAAATGAAATGTAATTCTACTGAAGTGTTTTTGAGGTACATTTTCCAGATATCTGTATGTATTCTGAGTGCAAGAGTGCATACGGCAGTACTCTTTTCCTTCACTTAAGTAAAAGATCTTGATCATTTTCTCCATTGTTGGGAAAACTGGATCCATGTTGACATAGGTGTCATTAAAACAAACAGAATATGCTTAGTTCTCAACAAAGCACACAGTACATGCAGTGTATGGAGTCTGACAGTAGCAATGATCATGTAGGACAAAATCCACACACTGCAGGGTCATAAATATTCTAAGATGACTGAATTAACCTTTCTTTTTCTGGTTGCTCCCTTTAGGGGACGCCACAGCAGATCATCTGCCTCCATCTCACCCTATCCACTTCTGTCACACCCTCTGCGTGTCCTCCTACACTACACCCATGAGTCTCCTCTGTGGTCTTTTTTTCCTGGCAGCTCCATCTTCAACGCCCTATGTCCGATATATCCACTATCCTTCCTCTGCACATGCCCAAACCATCTCAGCCTCTCTAACTTTATCTCCAAAGCACTCAACCTGAGCTATCCCTCTGAGCTACTCATTTCTAATCCTGTCCATGCTGGTTTCCGTCTGTCTTATAAACAGTATTTACAGCCCTGGACTTTTCTAATTACCCAAATTAGGTGCATTCATATCAGACATCTTTAACCTGCCAGCTTCCTCGTACAAAGTTCCTGTGTGTCAGACTGTGAGAGGTTCAAAGACAGCAGCTACATCCAGGTGGATGTCATGCCCCCCCCCCCCCCCCCCCCCCCCCCCCCCCACGCTCTATCCGTGCAGCTCCCTCATCTTAACCGCACAAACTATTTCCAGCAGTGAGTCAGAGACTGAATCTTTCCTGCTGTCTGCTGCGTTCAAGACACACAACTGTAAATGATCCTGATCCGACAGTCCCAAAATGACCCCAAGCTCATGTATCAAAATGCCTTTATATGATTATGACCCTCATAAGAATCTCTCTTGATATTATGTTTAGTCAGCTGTGGATTACACGGTCAGTTCCTTTGCTTTAGTTAAAGCGCTGTCAGCATTATGCATCCAGAATAGTGGACCTACGTTACAGGGTTACGAGTACTGGGGCACTTCTGAGTAAACATCAGTCTGCTGTTACAGCTGCTGAAGGGGGAACTTGGCCAAGGTTATGTTTTCAGTGCTATTTGTTTGTGCGCTGGTGCAGCCACAGGCTCTCTGGAGGATCTGCAATGGAAGACCATGAAATACGGGTACTATTTCAACTCTGTAGCACATGTAATTTAGATCTTGTGCAGTACTGTTCATTTAAGCATCATTTTATATTCTATAAATGGAGGAGAAGTAGGTTACAGATTAACCATGTAGTATAATTCTGGCTATTTGTATTTTGTACTTGCACTGTTCTCTGCATCAAAGCACAATGTGTCGTTCTGTTTGTGTGGTGTGTATGTGCACGCTGTCTATGTGCACACTGTGGACCCTGAGCTTTGCAATTTCATATCTCTGTATATTTGAATACAGCTGAGATGACGCTAAAGTTCCCTTTGACATAACTGTGAGATAGGCCACTGACCTCGGTGGAAGTCTGGAGCTCAAAGGCTGAGCTGTTTTACCTGTAAACAGAGAGACCCTGAGTGCAACCTTCCACCAAAGCGGATTTTTAATCTGCACCAAAATCTGAGTTCACGAGTTTCATGAACTTGACTGCTGACACAGGAAACACACCCCTGCCAGTTGTGTATTACTAAAAAACTGCAGTTTTCCCGAGAAAAGCTGGAAACGTAAATAACAAATGTCCCACAATTTTGAGCACAGTACTTAGTTAATATATGTTGCAGCTTTTTTTTATTTTCCAAATGTAGGCTTTCAAGAGAATTAGAAGCATGTGGACATCCACTGAGGCCATGCCTGCAAGGTGGAGGTTTGTTGGGGGTTTGTTTGTCTGCCTGTCGAGCCCATTTTCATTAAACTTGGTGTAGATGTGGAACACGCGCAGAGGACGAACTCCATTCAATTTGGTGCGGCTCTGACTTGTTTTTAGAAAATATCTGAATATTCACGTGTGGCACTTCTGCGTTTATTATTGATATTTTTCTTGATATTGTTTCTTGAGTGAGAGACTGTGCGGGCAACGCGTAAAATATAAGCCAAACTGTGCCGTCTAATTGGCTACAATCCCACCCCCAAAACAACAGTAATCATTACGCACCGGCGATGTCCCACAGCTGCAGCCTCACCACCGACTGGTGGTTCCAGTTGAGCACTCTGAGGGCAAAGTCCACTCCGATGGTGGCTCGGTAATGCTGGGAGAAGACCTGGTGGACGTATCGCTTTATGATGGACGTTTTGCCAACTCCCAGATCGCCGATGACTAAAACTTTGAGCAGGCGTTCGTGCTGCATGATGACTGCTCCGGCGGAGGGCGCGCGTTAATGAGCTGGCACAGCCTTGACTCCAGCGATGAGTTCCGCATGAACAAGAGTTTGACCGGTGTCGCCGTATCTGAGGACTTAGGCTCGTAACAGTGGACTCTTAAATTCAAATAAACATTACTGATGGTTGATTTTAAGTAACAGATGAAAGCGAGTGTTCCCGAGGCCTGCAGATGCAACAGAAAGCGGCACAGGAACAATCTGATGTAATAATCTACATCAGACTGTTGCTCTCATCGTTAATGTCCCAGTATGCTGTTGCTCAAGTCTTCATGGCAGCTCGGTTGCTTTGCGTCTCAGCCAGAACGAGAAGTTTCAAACTTTAAACTATAAAATAAGGAAGAAGAAGATGTAAAACTCCGAGAAGATGAAAAACAGAAAAAAACCCGAAGTGCGTTTATCTGATGAGGCTGCGGTCAGCGTGCGCGTCTCCTCTCCACCTCCCACATCATCGGAAAAGAAACTGCAGCGAGAAGTCTGACAGTCTGTTTGAGGGAACCACGCCCCCATACTGTCTGTGTGTGTGTGTGTGTGTGTGTGTGTGTGTGTGTGTGCGCGTTAAACACACAACACGTATTAAACGCTGTTTCATGACAGAAACACCCCTGAGGCGTCTGACGCGTCTTTCAGTCTCTAAGTTTAGTTCTATTTGTTGCTATTTGTTGTACTTTGTAGTGGGAAGACTGGCTAACTGGGCTGGTTTGTCATACAGATCTGGTAATGCTGGCAGATGTCTGAGGTAAACTCACATTTTGTTTCTGTACTTGGGTAGTTTGTTTGGGCATCTTTAAAGGCTAATTGTTGGCTTAGCTAGTCTAAGTTTGTTCTGTTTTAACAGCCTCAGGTGGAAGTGTGGGTCATCTACTGAAGTTCGGTGGATCATTCCCTGACATGCTGAAGTGTGAGTGTGTGAATATTTGCTGCAAAGTGCATAGGCACAGAAAAAGGGCTTGTATGAATGTGTGGGTGAAAGAGGCATGGAGTAAAAAAAAATCACTTTAATAGAGTAGAAACATGCTATATGAGTACCAGTCCACTGACTATCCGCTGCCTTCAGAGAACAATACACTGCCTTACATTAATTTCCTGGACAGATTTATGTCCCTATAGCATGACTAAGGCACACAAACACACAAAACTACATCTCCCACGTGTTGCAGCGCGTTCAGAGGCTGTTCCGTGTGTGCGCAGTGCTGCTTAAAGGGCGCAGTGAGTGCGCAGCTTCTTTCTAGCGGCCACGCTCTCCAAAACAAAAAACAAAAACAGAAACAGATCATAGGGGGGGGGGGAAACATATAGGTGTAGTGTTTATGGAAACTTATTTCCGCCACTGAAAACAAATAAACAAACATTTATTTGCCCTCAATAAATCAAAATGTGGGGATATTAACCCAAATTCCCTAATAACTCGATACTTTAAGCCATTTTCTCAACTTGGAGTTACTTTCTCAGGTTTCTCAGGTTTGCGGTAATAATCTGACACTTTGCGGATGGCAGAGCTTCTATAATTGTGACCAGTGTTTACAATAAAAGTCTGTGGGTTTGTCCAGTCCAGTTTACGTAAACGTATTTAGGATGTTGTCACGTGTTCTTGTATATTTTATAAATATAGTATTGGGAAGTTTCACGAAGGTCTGATTCAGCTTTTGGGCGTTAATGTTACATGAAGGAGACCGGGTTAGCCATTATGTGTCCACACCTCTAAAAGCGGTCACGCCTCCTCGTGTTGCGCCTCTGCGCGCTCCTTTACGGTAGTGGTACTGATGCGGGATGAGTCAGGCTATATGATGCTGCTGCTGCTACTGCTGCCATTTCATCAGCAGCGAAAAGCTCCAAACATTCAGCAAACACAGAAATGATACGGCGGGATTCCCCTCTGACAGCCCGCACCCTGCGCTCGTAAACATCCTCTCTTCTCGGGGGATCGAAACAGAGAACAGAGGCCTGCTCGCAGTTTATTCCTGGCTCCGAGCGAAAGCGCAAGATCCTTTTTTTTAAATTGCACCTGCACTTGGATGCGTTTTTTTTCTACCAGCGCTCGATCGGGCCTGACATTAAGAAGGAAATCAACCCTCTGTCCTCCGGGGCCTGCTGTTCACCGGCCTCTGCCGTCGAGCTTCCACGCAAGCACAACCTCCCGGAGGCTTTGTCGCTATTTTGCTCATTTTTGCTGCGCCCCGAGCATCGATCCAGCCGGACTTCGCTGTGCCATGGAGCCCTCAACTGCCTGGTCCTGAACAGCGTAAGAGGAGCGACCATTCTGGCCTGAAGTACTTCACTGCTGCTCCAAGTAGGCTGCTTTCTTTTCCTGTTTGCTCTCTATAGTCCTGGGGTCGTTACGCATAAAAGTGATCACCGCGTTTCAGTCATTATGTGCGTTTTCCTGAAAACAACGGACTGTAAAGAGTATATCCGAAGCAGGCCTTTAGATTCCTCTAAATGGATGTGATTTGGATTCATAAGCGTAAGAAAAGTCGCTCTGGACTAAATGTCGTTGGCTGCTGCTGCATGATAAACAACACGATTTGATCATTTCACGCCAAAGTGTGAACGATAACTCGTACATGTGCGCGCAAAATCACATAAAAAAATTAAAGAAAGAAAGAAGTGCAGTCAATAACACCCCCCCCCCGCGTCCCCTCCCCCCGGTATGCAATCATGACAGTCTCACAACCGCAGCCATCTGTAAATGTTGGATATGTGATATGCTGCGTGGCGCGGTGGACCCCCCCAAACTACCCATCCGACGTGAGAGCCCATCAGACTGCTATTCGCCAGGGACTCAGCCTCTAATGTTTGCATACCTCCCGAGCTACGCAACCTGACTCCACAGAGACGCGCATGGGGTGATGGGAGGCTGGCTCTGTGCCCGCCTGATGGCCTGGTCGGGAATGACTGTGGTGTGGGGATCTGTAGTATTACAAGAGACCGGCGCGTTATACAGGGATGGGATAGGATAGCTTATATTAAATGACTCAAATCACATCATTTAGGAGATGTTTCGCCTCTTACTACCTGCGTTTTTATAAGGTTTCCTTTCTCACTGTTTAGGAACCAACAAGGCTGTATAGGAGTAAACATGCGCTCCATCCAATGGCATGCATGCCCTCACTTTTACAGAAAGACAAGCAGAGAAGATGCAAAACCATCTTTCAGTGCTTAACACACCAACAAGTCAAACTGGAACAGATTAAAACTTACGCTATTAATGCTGCCTGTCTTTTAGCTGTGCTGTCAGTGTCTCGGATCTTGCTGCACCCTGCCTGTGTGTCCTCACCTTTCTGTGATCATGAAGCTTCTTCTTTAGTAACCACTGAAACAGCATTAATGACTTGAGCTGACCAAAAACCCGTGGCCACATTACAAGCTTCTTCTGCTGTTTTGGTTTGCGCATTTCTGCAAAACCATAAACATCTGAAATATTTCATGTTGTAAACCTTGCACAGAATAGGCATGAGCAAATATACACAAAACTGCCACTTTATTAGGTACACCTGTTTAACTGCCAATCACGTGGCTGCAACTTTGTGCATTTAGGCATGTGGACATGGCTGCTGGAGTTCAAACCGAGCATCAGAATGGGGAGGAAAGGTGTTTTAAGTCACTTTGAATGTGTCGTGGTTGTTGGTCTGAGTGTCTGAGAGAGACAGACTGATCTGCTGGGATTTTCCTACACAACCATCTCTAAGGTTTACAGCGAATGGTTCAAAAGAGAGAAAAATCCAGCAAGTGGCACTTCTTGTGGTGAATACCTTGTTGATGTCAGAGGTCTGAGGAGAAAAGGCAAGCTGCTCAAATAGCTGCCCATTGCAACCGAGGTCTACAGAAGAGCATCCCTGAATACACAACATGACATCTCAAGCATTGAAGCAGATGGGCTACAGCAGCAGAAGTCCACATCGGGTGACACACTCCTGTCAGCTAAGGACAGGAAAGTGAGGCTACACACAGGCTCACCAAATTGGACAATAGAAGGTTGGTAAAACATGGCCTGGTCTGATGAGTCTCAACTTCTGTTCCTATATTCTGATGGTAGGGTTAGCATTTGGTGTAAACAACATGAAAGCATGGATCCGTCCTGCCTGCGGCCAACAACTTAGACTGCTATTGTTGAACGGGAGCTTCTCATCATGGATGTGCAGCAATAAATCTGCAGCAGCTATGTGGTGCTATCATGTCATCATGGAGCAAAATCTCTGAGGAATGTTTCCAGCACCTTGTTGAATCTGTGCTACAAAGGATTGCGGCAGCTTTGAAGCTGGTACTAGTATGGTATACCTAATAAAGTATCCAGTAGAGAGCGTATGTTTCCATTAGACATCATGTAAACCTGACAGTTATGGAGCACAGCAACATGCAAACAGGATTTAAGACTTCACTTTTGGAATCCCCGACTACGTGTAAAATTCAGATACAAGTTGAACATAAATGGAAATACTAGTTATTTACCTTTAAGTCAAGAGTCCAGGTGCTGGAAGAAATATTCAAGTTCTTTGATATATTAAAAAAAATTATATATTATTGATTATTCTGTATTTTCATCTAAACACTATGGTCATTTTATATAATACTTTTTTTTAAAATTTTTTTTACAATTGAGAAAGAAAACACTGATACAACCCAGTGAAGGCAGAAGAAAAAAAGTAGAAAAATGATCCTCAGAACAGGCACTAAAAAGAGTGATTTTTCTTTCATTCATGTTCCCACATTATTATAGTTTTTACATTATTATAAGTCATGCTTTAACCTTTAAGAACCCATTTACAGTACTATGTGGTATTATGGAGCTATCAGAATCTATTTTCAACAGTTCTTTTATACGACATGTGCAGTGAAGCAAAACGCTAAGACTTTTGAAAGGTAGTGGAGTACAAATAAATAGGCTCATTTCAAAACTTTTGCTATAACTGAAAAACCTAAACAAACTTTTTTTCCTTTCACTTGTT
>VUQK01012163.1:28347-53415 GCA_015106715.1 Bujurquina vittata
AATCTTGCATAAATTAATTTTTAAGGCTCCACAGGGACCTTGAAAGAGTGTCCTCATGCCTATTGAAACAGTGTGTGTGTGTGTGTGTGTGTGTGTGTGTGTGTGTGGCCCCTGGGAGCCCATTGAAAGCGTTTCACAGCTTTAAACGTTACTTTAGGAAGGCTGGAGGCCCCAAAGAAGGAGCTGTCAGTCAAGCTTAACGTCAGGCCAGCCACAGCCTGACAGCTGTCAGTCAGCTTCCCACTGTGTGTGTGTGTGTGTGTGTGTTTGGTTAATACTGGCACTTTACAAGTCCTACACATCTGCACACACACACACACACGACCAGAGTCCATTAGCTTGACAAACAGTTAAGGCAGTATTAGAGTTCTGGCAGCTCGATCAATGTGAGACAAATGATAGGCCCCCTCGCGGAGCTCCTCCCTGGGGCCTTCAGTCACGGCTCTGCAGCTGCTCGCGAGGACCCGATGCGGGCTTTAACTGAGGACCACATGACCCCATGAGAGTGTGTTGGCCACTGACCCGTGCTGACTCCAGAGTTGGCGATGACGGTGGCGTCGGTCCACTGGTCGGCGCTGGAGACGGAGTACGAGCGCTGGTGCATCCCCTCCGTGCCGCGGCTGTTGAAGGACACCAAGCTGACGCCGCTCGCCATCTGGGACACCGACGAGCTGCTGGTCACCGAGCCTGAAACGCAAAGTCCAGAATTAACTCTTCAAAACCCTAAAAGCTCTCTTTCTCCTGATTGGACAATGTCAGGGAGCCTGCTGGAGAGCAGCACCACAGACTGAATATCAAGCATGGACGTAGGTGCCCTGTTGTTGGAGGACCCGCCACAGTGTAGGAAGTAACCTGTGTGCTGCCCTCTACAGGCTCGGAGCAGTAACTACAGGCTTTACAATCTCTTCTGCTTTCTGATCCCTGTAAACAGTTTGTGGAAGAAAACTGACACTTGAGCACATTTACCATGAAGTGAGAATGAAATTTAAAACCCATGGCACTGTTTAAGCTTCGAACGCCACCCTGAGCATCGCGCAGATACTCTGCAGACCCATTTTCCTTCCTCTGCGTGCACACGCTCGGCCATTTACCTCACAGAGAAACACAGGGGAACCGTAAAAGGCAGCCTCTTACGAGCTGGCTGCTTAAATCAAGCCCTCGAGTTGGTGAGAGGCTGTGGTCCAGCAACCGGGTGAGTCACCCCCCCCCCCCTCCTCTTCCTCCCTACACCACCTCCTCCTCCTCCTCTCCCTCATTCTCTCATTACAGCTCATTTCTTGGTGCTGGCTGAATGGAGCCAGGACTCTGATTGCATTAATATTCATGACAATAATTAGTACATGGAGTATGGCTCACTGAATATTCATGCTATTAGCTCGGGCCTCCTGCATTTGTGTGTGTGTGTGTGTGTGTGTATGTGTGTGGTTTAAATCTCATAAGTGCTGCTTTTATGTGTGTGTGTGTGCGACACGCAGGCTCACTCTCCACCTTTTGTTTTACGACGTCTTCCTTCAGGTGACGAGAAGCGTTTATTTCAAGGCTGATCTGTTTTTTCCCCCTCCTTCTTTCAATCAACCTTTATTGACTCAGAAAGAACAAGAAACAACGCTCGTGTTTATGATGTAAGAGCGAGAGCGGCGATTAGAGGCACAATTAGGAACCGAGCGAGCTGACGACGGCTAATCGCTGCTGAGCGGAGGTGAGAGTGTGTGCTGCTTTGACTTCATGTTCACTCCTTTGTGTTTGCATAAATTTGTGCTCATATTTTATTACATAATTGCAAAACTGTTTAATCTGCTGCTCTCATTGTTTAAAACAACAGCTGGCAAACAGCTGGTTTGTTTCTATGTGTAAATGCTGAGAGTGACATTTAAGAGATTTGTAGGACATCCTGTTTACTAAATGTTTTTCAGTTTCTCTCACTAACGCTGGGACAAATATGTTGGCTCATATTACAGTAAATAGAAGATTTTTCCCCAGCACATCAATATGAGTTGAAAAGGGATTTCTTTTGGCTGCAGCCCAAATGATCATAATATCATAAATTAACCATTAAACCTGGATAAACAGCAGAAAACAGCTTTTATTTTGAAAACAGGACGCACATTAGCATACTGTCAGGTTTCAACTTAGGCCAGTTCGTACAACAGTCATAACTGCTACACTGTGTTGTAGCCATGCCTTACACCACCTACACTTTAACTGAGCCCAGAGCATGCACACATCCTGTAACAGAGGCTCTCAAATTGTCTCGGGAAACTCTAAAACTAAACTTCTATTTTAAAAATCTGATTGAGTTAAAGCAGCTTGACAACTTAAAATCACTAATTGGGACTTTTATTTTGAAAAATTGGACAAGTCAGTCAATCCTGGGAAATTATAGTGAAAAGTCTCAGGCTTTGATTTTGAAACGTAACAACTCAAAACTCTACAACTAAAAATCTGACTACGGTAAAGCATCTTGATAACATTCAATAACTAAATGAGGGCTTTTATTTCGAAAATGGGAATTTATATAATTATGTAGAGGCTTTTATTTTGAAATCCGGACATTTGAACAATCTGAGAAATTTGCTGGAAGAAACCAAATATTTTCTTATATATATCTTATATAGTTATAGAAAATAAACAAAAACAACTTTTTAAAGCCGATCTGTTCAGAAGCAGCGGCACAAAAACACACTGAAGGTGTTCTAGCGGCTACAAATGGATCCAGCTTAAGTGGAAATGATCAACTTCAGTGAAATCACTGCCCTTCAATCACAGAGGAGGAGGGGTGTGACTACATCCCTTACACCTGTCCTACCTGTAGAAAAGAAGGTAATGCTGCTCTGTGAGTACATGGTGTCTTCAGCTCCTGAGGTCTCACCTGAAGTCTGTCCGAGCTGCAGGCTGCTCATGTCCTTCGTCAGGCCGTTGGTTTTGGGACTCGGCATGGCGGCGCAGGTGGACACGGCGCGTGGCGGCCTCTTCCCCGGCACCTTCACCGTGGTCCTGAGCAGGTCGATCTCCTTCCCGTGGACGTTCTGCATGTAGTCCTGACAGAGAGAAAAGCGTTTAAACTTTACTTTGAACCTAAATGGATCTCAAACCCACTTTCATCTATCTATACGGAATATCTTCAGACATTTTACAGCCGCTTTAGAGCAAAAAACAAATAAAAAAATTAACTGCAACCAGAAATTGAACAGGCAGGGCCATTAAAAGCAAGCAAACACATGGGACAGCACTTAGAGCACAAAACACAAAGAGAGTCAAATGAAGTGTGCGTGTTAGCGATCTCATCAACACGAGTGGGATTATTTGGGATAATAAACCTCCTAAATCCCTCAAACAAACAATGGGAAAAAAGCAACACTAATCCCTTAAAGCGGCGCTGAAGTGGCCCGACACTCGGACTCTGATTGGCTCCGCCCGTTTGCCAACACGCCTGAAACATGAGGGGCCGCTGTCGGGCGCCTTGGCCGACCCCAACCCACAAGGAGCTCCCTGCGGTCTGGACGGGGCGGATCAGACAAGAAGTGGGGTTTAATGACGGACGAGAGGCGCTTGTTAAATCCACCACCCCCACCTCTCTGAGAAGGGTGGAGAATCAGTGGTGACCTGAGAGGAGCACGGCACTCTGGGAGGTCGGCCTCCTCTTCACCACGAAGGTGGGGAGGAAAAAGAAAACTAACAGTCTTTTTTTTTGTTTACTTGTGTTTTATTCTTTCTGCTTCTTGTTTGGAGCGTGACGCTATTCCAAGGAAGTTGCTTTTTTTCCCTGTAATACGGTGATTCTCAAATCCAGGCCTCGAGGCCCCCTGTCCTGCAGGTTTTAGATGTGTCTCTGATCCAACACACCTGAATCAAATGGCTGAATCCCCTCTTCAGTATGCCGTCAAGCTCTTCAGAGTCCAGCTAATGACTTCTATATTTGGGGTATATAAAAAGACACTGAGACAGACTGAATCCATAGAAGAGTTTTGCTTTAAAAAAAATTAAACTTCCCTAAAACCACATAAATTAACAAAACAAGTGGAATCAAATCAGATTCCTGAGCAAAAACCAATCAGAAATTTCTCTAAGGTCAAGTGCACCAAAATCCAATGCCAAGTCCCAAATTTCTCTTACACTAGTTTAAAAACCAAACCCAAAGCTGGCCCCAAAAGTGTAAAACTGATATTAAACCATTTGGTAGCAAAATAAATCATCTACAAGTTAAAAAATGAGTCCGAATTGACTCCAAATCATGGCCAAAAGTAAAATAGTCCCATAGAAAGGTTCAAAGCAAAGTGCAAAATGTTTAGAAAGCTTAAAATATCCAAAAAGTACAAATTCAGCAGAAAACCAACTGCAATACCAAACAGAAACATGTGTATAATCTAAAATTGGTATAAATCTGTCCAAACCAATCAAAGTCAAAACCCATCCAAATACAAAACGAGCACCAAAGGACTGCCAGCACAAGCCTAAAACCATTCCAGGACCCGGTTAAAAGCACAGCAAAAAACCCTAAAAGAAGAGCCACACCAAACCTAAAACCAGTCCAAAAGCAAGTCCAGAGCTACGCCCAAGGCCAAGTGCAAATTTAGCACAAAACCAAGTCAAAGTTTGTCTAAATGTAGTCCAAAAACCAAACCCAAAAGGAGTCCAACATCAAGGCTGAAATCCCTCCTCAAAGCAGAGCCCTGATGGAGTTAGTCGGGATTATCTGAAGAAACAGAAATGAATATGTGAGTCGGCCTCATCTGCTGGTCATTGTTCACCAATGCAGAAAAAAATTAAAGATGTTCAGAGACGTTCCAATGCTGCTCTCCACTTGGACTGCTTACCTACACGCAACCAAAGCTTCTCAGAAACTGCTTCACATCCTAATTTAGTGCAAACATGAAGAAAACCCTGCAGAGCTGTATCTTTAAAACTTCTGTAAACCGCTGATACAAACTAACAAAGTCTCTCTACTTGTTTCTGTTTTCATCTCCCGGGCTGACAGCCTCCATTAGGACTGCGCTGCGCTATACAGCTGAAATAATCGCTGCTAAATGCAAACTGTTCATGGCATTATTTCAGAAAGCATCCTGTGTTTGCTGTTATTGCACAGACTTGGATAATAACACACATTTGCAACACACACGCACACTCTCAGTGTTTCCCGCCTCCCTCTGGCAGCTCGGCTGACAAAAGGCCAATTCAAAGCCAAGTGCTCTCGACGGCGTCTTAACAAGCCACTGGAGAGCCCTCGAGCCAGGGGCCCGCTGGGTAAACCCCTCCACACACACAAATGCGCGCACACTCGCACACACACCCCTCCGACAGATTGACCGAGGTAATTGAGTCTCCATTTGCATGTGAGAGCTTTCATCATCGGCCCGATCGTCCACACCACGCAGCGGCGTCCAGGACGGATGTGTGTATCGACCAAACACACCGACAGCAGGTGGTGATGGGTGTGTGTTTGAGAGAGAGGAAGAGAACATGTTGTCAGCTTATGAGTGTGGAAGAAAGAAAGTGTATTTAAAAGTGTGTGTGTGTGTGTTCGTGTGCAGCCAGTATAAATGGACCCATCAACGACAGCGTCAGTGTGAAAAATGCAACATGAACTGAGAGCTGGATACTGCTGACGCCAAGGGAAACATGAATCCATAAAGGGCGAGCGACTCCAAAACACGATCGATGGCTGAACAGACAACCGCAGATAAAGGAGCAGAAGAAGAAGAAGCAGCTCTGTGGTTAGTGGTGAATGAGGTGCAGGGAAGGATGCAAGAGATATTTTTAGTCCAATGAGGATTCAAAGAATCACGACAAGAGCAAATCTAACACCAGTTATAGCGGCACGGACGAGGTTCCTCAATAACCAGTGTTAACATGTCCGAAGCCAGGTCAGACACCTAGTCTAGAAACCAGACTAAAGGTCTCCAGAACCAGGTCAGAAACCCAGGTTGGAAGTTGGAAACATCCTGAACTATGACCCCAGTTCAAACACGTGACACAACAGGCACCAAAGGTGTGCTTGCGTGTTTGAGCCTTTGATCGGATTTTTCTACAATGTTGACACAAAAATAAACTTTTGTGGTTCACAGCTGGAGTTTCTTTATGGTGTGTGTTCTCCAAACTGTAAATGCGCTTTTCATACAGTTATCTCATTGGACAGAAATGTGTGCAGACTTTTCTTCAGGTTACAATCTTACTAAAGACAAACTGAACTTGCATTTGAGACCCACTGAAGCCAAAAACCCATTGTGGACTTTAAGAGGAACGTGGTGTCTTTATTTTTCTGCTGGACTGCTTTGCTCAGATTTATGTTTTTGGGAGGGTGTTTAATGCTTTAAAACTTGTGTTGCTTTCGATGTTATGCGTTCACTCAGTGTTGCTTCAGTGCTCTGCCTTTGTTTCAGCCTGATGAACACACAAAAAGAAAAACTGACTTCTAATCGCTGCTTCTTACACAAGCGTCTCCAGAAATCGCTGCTAACAACTCTCACTGCTCAGACTCATCGAGACAAGAGGCGATTAATTACTCTCGCCTTTTTTTGGCCTGATCTTCTCCTCTTTAGACTTTTCTTGCCAATTAGGTGGCATCTATTGCCATCCACTTAATTAGCGGCATTAATGTGATTTCTTTGCACATAGTCGGGCAATTAGTGGCGCTGATTGAGTTTCATTCGATTAGCCTCCGCAAACACGTTAATTGACGCCGGAGCTGCAGATGCAAAGCGTTCAGGAAAACCTGGCTTTTTGGTGCTGGAGGGGGTTTGTGTGTGTGTGTGTGTGTTGATGTGTTAAGTGATGAGTTTTAACACTAATTTACTGCATCAGCTGCTCTAATGGCTGATGGACGTGTGCAGTTCGGTGAAGTGTGGATACGTCTGAGGCAGAAGCAAATAATTTGTGATTTCATGTTTCTGCAGATGAAACTCGCAGTCGATCCGTCGAGAAAGAGACGGCAATAATCGGCAACTTCTAAAATGTGCTAATCGATGTTCATTCAGGTCATTTTTCAACCTAAAGCAAATATTTTCTGGTTCCAAGCTTTGCGTTTGTCTGCTGTGGGCCAAAACAGGAAAATCCAGGAAACAGTGAGGGGAGCTTTCACCATGTTCTGACCACTTTCTGGACAAAAGAGACCATCAACAGCAGGAAGGTCCAACACCAGTTCCAGGCCAGCCTAAACCAGTGAAATCAGGGCTAAAACCAGGCCAAACAAGTCCAACAGCAGGTCCAAAACATGCTACTGAGCAGACACCAACAAGGATGATAAGAAAGAGAACCAACGTCTTCACTGTGATGTCTCTAAAGCAGATAATCCCAAAACGACTGCCTACAGAGTCCTTTATTGCTTTTCAGGCCCGCCTCCACCTACAGGGACCCCAACATTATCAAACTGGTCTGCACGCAGCTGCTGGTTCTGGAAAGGTGGTGAGTGAAGTAAAGAGACAAACTGCATAAAAAAAAGACACATTTTCAGGTTTTGGCATCTTATGCTCTAAACTAAATATCAGAAGATTTAAGATGCCATCTTGTGCTGAAGCATGCTCACATGGACTTTAACCACACTGTGTGCAATTTCAAAGCCAATAATAGATCAATACACTTTACTGTACACAGTGTACACAGTGTAAACAGTGTACACTGTGTACACTGTGTACACTGTGTACACTGTGGTGTACACTGTGTAAGTCCGAAAACAACTCAGCGCCATCTGATTTCTTGTAGGTACGGGTGCAAACAAACAAACAACATTAAATTATTATTATTCAGCAGCTTTTTATGCAACTCTGCTGAAAACTCTATTATGTACTTTAAAGGAGCACTGAAAAAGCTCATTTTGAGTTATTTGTGGTCAAATTTGCAGGCTTTTTAGCTGAAACATCTCCATATTTAAAACAGATGAAATGTTCCTGATTTCGATGTTTATGCTTTACAAATACAACAAAAAAAACTCAATTAAACTGCTGTGCCCTGGGGGTCAAACTCTAAAAACAAAAGTTACACAGATAACAAAAATGTAACAAAAACCTGTAAAAGGGGACACGTTTAATCTGAGTTCAGACTAAGCGAGAGGACGGAGATAAAATGAGCAGCAGAGAGAAAGACACAAAAACTGTGTGTGTGTGTGTGTGTGTGTGAGTGTGTGTGTGTGTGTGAGAGAGATAATAAAGCAGCGTCGGGGGCAGGATATTGTGCCAACAGGGCAGAGAGCTGGGGCAATTAGCAGAGACATTACAGATGATATTCACATCATCAGCACCGACGTGGGCAAACAGATGACGAGTCCTAATTAATACACAAGCCATCAACACACACACACGCACGCACGCACACACACGCATACACACACACACTCACTCACTCACGGGGGAGAGATGAAGAGCAGCAGATAGATGGAGGTCAGTGCAGGCTGGCAGAGCGCTGCAGTCTAATAAGCAATCAGAGTGTGTGTGTGTGTGTGTGTGTGTGTGTGTGTGTGTGTGCGCGTGCGTGCGTGTGTGTGTCTTACGTGCAGGCTCGGGTGGTAGGTGAGCAGACCGTTGTCACACAGCGTCACATACTTCTTCTTCCACTCCTTGTTGAGGGATTTACCGCTCCTCTTCAGCAGCATGCCCTGCAGGAAACACACAGATCAACACACACCGTCAGCACACATCGTTCACTCTGCAGTCACTCTGTGAAAAGATTATTCAGTGTTATTGGGAACAAACTGAAACTATCCGAGCAGAACCAAAACCATCATCTGCAAAAGAACTGTCTGAACTTCGCTCTAATTATCCGCAGTCTGTCCCATAAGCTCCCCGAGCTGTAGATGGGCTCCATCTCCACCGTCCTGAACTACAGCTTAAGGTTTGCTCTGCAGCCTTGCTGAGCTCCACCAGCTCTCCGCCTGCTGCAGGATCTGGTTTGAGTAGCCGTATAACGGCATAATGCTGCAGTGGCAGCACATGCTGCAGCAGGGCGGACATCACAGTCCAAACAGGCAGTGTATGCTCGCTCTTTCCACCAAAAGTGACGTCACAATTGCTGGCGTGCAGTGACATTTGGTGCACCAGCTATTTTTGTAACCAGGAGCTGGACAACCTCCATGAGGAGCAGTAAGATCCCCAGGAGGAAGGAGATGCTGCAACAGGAAAGCCGAGAAGGTCTGGGCCAGCTGACTAGCAGGATTCTTCTGTGAATCTGTCTCATCTCCTCACTAACACTGAAACTCTTTAGCAGTTCTGCAGAGCTATGATGGGAAGAAGCGATACATTAATAGAAGGCTGGAACAGCTACAGGTGAACAGTGTAATCAGCAGATGGGCCCCCTTTGGACAAATGAATAGATTTCCACCTTATCCGATGTTTTCAGTGTTAAATTGGTGCTGATGCAGTAATTACCGGTTTGCCACTCTTTGGCTTCAGTTTTCTTTAGTTGATAGAAACAAACAATTTTTTTTCCAACTAAAGAGCCACGAAAAGAGAAAAGCACAACTCAGTTCAAGAGTGGGGAAAGAAATTTCAGGGAAATCAGTGTCCACATACTTTTGAGTCCTAATTGTGCATTTTAAAGCTGCTCGATTCCTCGATCTTTGTGCACACTGGAGCTAAATGACGTCCAGAGTCGGCGGAGTGAAGCTAATGAGCCAAACGAGAGAAACAACATTCAAAAGATCAGAGCTGAGAGGAGCTGGATGGGAATGGATGGAGGGAAATCGGCGCTCATTTAACTGTCCGACTCTCTTTTTGTTCGCTCTCTCTCTCTCCCCTGCGCACATCAGCCGCGGCTGACTGACCGTTTAGGCCGAGCGACCGCCCGCTCGCCGCCCACACTTCATTAGGGGAGAGAGAGAGAGCAGGAAGGTCAAAGAGAAGGCGAGAGAGCGGGATCGAAATGGGAGAAAGAAGGAGCAAAAAAAGAGGAGGAGGTGGGGAGCGGGGGAGGTGGGGAAGGGGGGATAAAACTGTCTGCTGATTAGCAATTACAGCCGCGCTGCCACGCGTGTCACTTCACTGGACCTCTACAACATTAACACTCCGACAGAGGGTATTAATAGAGTCCAGCCATGACGGGAGGAAGAGGGGGAGTTGGAGGAAGATGAGGAAGTGGGGGGTGAGACGGACAGGCCGGGCTGATGGACAGAAGCCTGCTCGCTGCCGCCCTGGCCGCTCAGCTTTCATTAAGGCGGTCAGTGGTGGTGGGATAGCGCGGCAGGCCTGGGGTGACCCTCGCTGCCAGTGATAGAGCATTCAGTGTAATTGGCGGTGACATAACGCCAAGAAGAAACGCCTCAGAGTGACAGAGGCAGTGGAGGAAAGGACAAGATGGCGAGCTCTGAAGAAGGGCGACAAATTTATTATCCTAGAATGTCTAGAAGAACGTCTTAAGAGTAAGACATTAGAGTGAGATTCATGCTGTAAGGATCACACCAAAGGGAGGAGTGGAAAATAAAAGCTCGCATAAGCCAGAAGTATCCCAGAAAGTCTTCTATATTTGTATTACGTACATACATACATACATACAGTTAACTAAACACAAAAAGGTCAGGCGGGACACTGTTGAAAAAAGATGGGAATAACATGCATGATATTATCCACTAGTTAGAGAAGATCCATTCAGAATCTTCACCGCTAACATTTTGTCCACAGCCATATCGGATTTTTGGAGCCAGAAGAAACCACATTTGGTTTCTGTTTGAACGAAGCTGTTTTAGGACCGTCCCACTAAATGCCTACTTTTATTTGACTGGCCAACTTCAGAAAGACTACCAAGGGATAGCGCCATAAAAAATAAAATACTAGAATTTCACTCACCAAATCCGGCACAAACTTTTTGGATGGTCTGTTGGTACAATTAATCCCACAGCAATCCATATTATCTGTCAGATGAACTGCCATAAGTCTGTGGTCCAGTTTTATTTGGACTTTACTCAGCACCAATTAGCAGGTAATAACCAGCCAAGATTGCATACTCCACCTCTGCATCCAAATATTGGCGGTTATATCTACAAGATACCAAAATAGTGATGGGCACTAAGCTCGAACGAGAGCAAGCCAATCTTCACTACATCCAAAAGCTCACAAATGAAGCGGTACCATAACTGCTAACAATGAGAACAAGAAGGGCAATGCATACCTCGCTCACCCCAAATTTTCTATGTGCTGATTGACGTTGAAATAGATGGGGCCCAATGTTGCTATTCTCCATCATAAATTACTAGATCACAAAGATTAGAAATTAGAAATTTCATCAAAACTGGTTCAAACCTTTTCAGCTATGTTTCTAACAGACAGACAAACAGGAGTAAAAACATAACTACTCTCCACCTATCGGTGATTAAACTGCACTGCTCAGGATTAAACTTCATTTAAAATCCTATTTGGAACTGATAAACATCTTATGATCAGAGGTAGAGTGGAATAGCCCTTTAAATTTTGTACTAGTGTCACCATAAAACCCAAGAAACGCAGCAATATGTAATTTAGGTCATATCAGCCACCCCCTGACTCGATGCTCGACTGTCCTGCTGGTATTACAGACAGTGAACTACCCACCGACACTCAACAGCAGTGATTCCACTAATTTCAGCTCATGTCATGAGGAAACGAAACAGAAGCAGCAGTGTGTGCATGTGTAACAACAGGGCTTCCCCACGGTGCGCTAAACACGACTTGACGAGCTTCCTGCTGCTCTGAAGTGAAAGCTGCCGGCAGCCGTGCAGCTGTCAGGCCAGCTGATCATCCATTACTGCCTGTTAGTGAGCGAGCGCCAACATGTTTCCCGGCAGAGCGAGCCAGAGAGGACGTGTGTTTACATGACAATATTCATCCAATAAGACTTCAGGTCAGCTCAGTGCAGTGGGGGCTTTTCAATTATAATCAATCAGACGGATCATTTAACAGATAAATCTACAGTTTCAACACTGGAGAGGGATTTTTGCTGTCAAGGAATGGGTGATAGAAATTTGAGTCAGTCGTGTAAACTCACCTTGACAAAAAAAACCCCACTGAGATAATCATTTGAGGCAATAATAATGTAACGGCACAGTGTGTAAAAGTTCCACGGTTAGATGTCAGTAGATTGCAGACTGCATTCAACTGAGTTCTGTTTTCTTTCCCTTCCCAATTCAAGTTCATTATCCTAGTTACGGTGGCTGCTATAGAACAAACACCTAACCTAAAACCTAAAACATTGCATTCATACCACTGTCAAACATTATGAACGGAGTCTGTTATGGGTCAGAGAGTTAGAGAAGCTCATTTCTGACCAATGACAGCGATACTGAGGTGAATTGTTGAGAATATGCTGACCTTTTCTGTCGGTAAGCACTGATGTTTTTGCCGCTGTTAGCTGCTGTCAGTGTTAGTGTAACTGTCTTTGAAGTGACTCTAACATTGCTAGACTGACACTTACGGAATAAAGTCATACATGAGAATGTAATCAAACTTTATCAGAAGGAAAGTCTGATTTTTAAACACCGGAACCAAACATTAGGTTGTTAGCTTAAATTAGCTTACAACCAACTGGTATTGTTTAGCTGGCTCGCTGTCAGATGATTGGAGACTTTCTTTTGTGTTTTCACTTCTTTGGTGAAAGGAATACCCTCTCAGATGAAAAAACACAGATATGATGCTTCATATCTTCAGTCTGATGGTGCAGATGCAAATTCAAAAGTCCTTTCAAGGCACACAAACACTTTGGCGTGTACTACGTATGTGGCCAGTCTCCAGTCACATGTAAAAAATATGATTAGTCGGAAGAGATATGTCCTTCCCGGCCACCGTATTCAAATATGGTGGGGGAACATGGAGGCTTCCACAAACTGGCATCTGCTCCTATATATTATTATATAGGAGCATTTTTATAATATTTGAGGTGGTGGATGCAGCTGTTTTTATACAGATGATAGTTTTTAGAAGTAACTAATTTGATTTAGTTTTCTGTGAAGACATCTATCCAGAAATTCCTTGATGCAGATCAACTCCTAAAGTGAATCATGTCTGTCAACAACTGAATCAACTGAAAATGCCCCTGCAATATACTGGATTACATCTACAGATGACTCCTAAATGAAAACTGTAAACCCATTGTGAAAATATGTGCATACTTGTATTGTAGTGTAATACTCAATTTTAAAGTGCTACATGGTTCCACTGGGGGGAAAAAAAACGTGTAAAATCTAATCTTGCTCAGTTTCCATCTATTTAAATTCTAAATACAAACTCGCCATAAACGTAGCCATAAAGGAATACTTGAAAATTGCACACTGCAGAAGACTAACAGTGAAATCAGTGTGAAAAATCTTTGGAAAGCTCTGTATTCATTCACTCTTTAAGGATTCAGGGAAATCTTAAACAAAAGGAAAAGTAGTTTTTGCATTGCAAGGTCAAAAGAGAGAGTAAATTGGAACAAGACAATGAGGTGGATGGTTGATCACCACCAAACTAAACTGAGGGATGAACCAACATCTCTCACAGTCCTCCATCCCAACCCGGGATTTGGGGAGGGAGACGTCAGCGGATTAATTTCGTCCATCCATCCTGAGGATGACAAGCGATCAGTTTGTGCGAGAGGAAGGCTAATTGAACGCCACGTTGAAATCCTCCTGATGGGTAATATCTTTCATTATTCACCTCCCCGAGCTTAGTGACACACTTATTTTACCTTCAGGAGGAGGAGAGGGGGTAGCATTCATGACAGCTCACAAGGTCTCCACATTGGAAAATAGATGTGGGGAGATAAATACATCCTCAGATATACTCTCTCCCCTCCAACTGGGGCACTTCTCCGCCCTGGTGAAGTATTGTGGGGTAGTGCTTAGGAAAAGGTCGCTAGCTCCGGGGAGTGGGGAAATGAAGTCATTTGTTAGGCATCCAAAAACGTCCGAGGGCATCAATGAGGTTTCTTCTCTGGAGAACAAAACAAAGGGGCACGAAGGGTCCGTGTTGGATTTGAGCAGGGAAAGACAACAAACAAGGATGAATAGAAGGGTAGATGTAGATCACCAAACCCCCCAAAAACACAAAACTCCCCCAGACACTCTCTATCTTCACTTCTTCGCCTCGGTTGAAGTATTGTGGGGTAGTGCTTAAGAAAAGGTCGCTAGCTCGGGGGAAGCCAAGAGATGAAGTCATTCGTTAGCCGACGCATCGGAAAGGATCATACCTGAGGGTCTCTGATTAAAGACCACAGCTGTCACATGTCCGACATGTTCGAGGGGGAGCGTATCGCGCAGAAAAATGAATTCTGAGGCGGAAAGGCGTACTCATGAGACATGACTTTCAGCTCTTTGTCTGAAGTTAAAACTGAGAAACATACACAGTACTATGAACCATAATTCCTTCCATTGTGTGAGTCACATTAGAAGGAAACTGTCTGATAAAGGAACTTTTCTCCTCTTGGAGGCTGCCTGCCTATTGATACGGACTAATCTACTCTCTAATCACTCAATCACCCCCCTATTTTTCTCAGACAATAGACTCTACTGGGGCCTCCTGAAGGGACTGACAGCGGATCTTAGAGGAGATACGGGGGAGGCGATATCTGGACAAACCCTCCAGAGAACAGGATGATCTCAAAGGAGCCAGGGCCCTTTTGTTCTTCAACGTCCCCCGAGAGCAGGAGGCTAAATTAGAGGTGTCACCCCCCGCCAACAGAGGAGTGCGAGGGGGGTGACGGGAGAGGGATCCCTTCTGTATCGTGGTGGCCATCTGATCTGGCCTGAGCAGCGTCTGCAGGTCATCTATCATCCTCTCAGACAAGAGGACAGAGTGTGAAATGTTCCCTCCTCTAATCTTCAAGTTGACAAAAAAAGAGGAAATAAAGGAAAGAGGCCGATGCTGTCTGACTCACTCCAGGTAAATATCCTCTTTGTGGGAAGCAGCTCAAAGCTCTTTGACCCTCTTTGGCAGATCTTCTTTACATTGGTTTAGTGTGGATTGATGCCATTTGTCACATATTAAAAAATATAACTAAGTAACCAAGTGGACTTAAAGATCATGTTTCTATGGATGGCTTTCCAGTGCAAACCCACGTCCTAAATGACTCCACCCTGTAATTGGGTGCTTTCGAATGCAGGAACTTTTTTGTAGTTCTAGTAACTGCTGGACGCAGTAGCACCTTTTTTCTGGACCTCTTTAGTTCTTAGAACTCAAGGTCCTTTTTAGATATGATGCCTTCATTAAAAGAGTAAACAATGATAAAATATGTAAACCGCAGCTCTTTACTTCAACAAGCTTGGATGACATGGAGGAAAAGCTGCCCTAACAAGACAGGATATGAACTTCATGGATCTTATTATTGGAATTACTGGAATTCCATCCCTCCATTGTCTTCCACTTATTCAAAGTTGGGCTGGGGTGGCAGCAGGCTAAACACAGTATTCTTTCCTTCTCTCCAGCTATACTTTCCAGTTCCTCCTGTTGAATCCCAAGGCATTCCCAGGCCAGATGAGATATATAATCTCTCCAACAGGTTCTGGGTCTGCCCCAGGGTCTCCTCCCTGTTGGGTGTGCCTGGAAAATCTTAGGAGGCATCCTAACCAGACGCCCAAACCACCTCGACTGGCTGCTTTCAACACTAACAACCGGAATACCTATCTGGAAAATACCGGTGAGTGTTCAACTCCCAAGTAATTCCCAGCACTGTTTAATTTGAAAGCGGTTACTAATTAGTAGGCAGGTGTGCAGCTAAAGTGAGTATGCTAGCAAAATATTTATGATGGATTTTTAAAACAATGCTGACAAAAATAACTTTAATAATAATTTTTAATAATCAGGATATTTACAAAAACCTTTGTACTACATGAAACTTGACTTTTTAAACTTAATGTTGATCATAATATCGTCCAGATTATTGCTGACCTCAGGCCCCCCCAAGGGTGCTACGTACAGTAATCATGTTCAGATATTCAACCTCATTGAAAAATGGAAATAAAAGAATTTCTTTGAAATTAAAGGAAATAATCATTTTGAAGAAGAAGTTTGTTATAATTTAACCCTAATAGCAAATGACGGGAATACATTTACAACTGCAGCACGACCAAGATCCTGATTTTTATATATATATATATATATATAAAACTAATACTTCAAATGAAATCAAAAATCATTCCTGTGATTTTTTTTGGGATGCAGAGTTATTCAGATGCATTTTCCATGATTAAAACAACAAATGAAGGGGATTGTACAGCCTTGGTGGAGCTCCGGCTCCTTTGAATCACTTCTGTCCATGTGGTTCTTGACCTGATCACTACAAAGGATGGCAGGGATTTAAAAAATAAGGCTCCAAGTAAACAGCAAAAATCAGAAAAAGCAGCACAGTGGACGACAAACCCCACAACTACCATCAAAACACACTGACAGCCACGCAGCAGCTTCAGTCTCCACGACAAGGTCGGCGTTGATGAGGCAAGGACAGCGAAGGGCAAGCCCAGGGGAGCAGGACGCAGACCAGATCAAATAAAACACCACAGAAGAAGAGGGGGGCTGAAGTGGGGCTGATTTATCTGATAAGAGTTCTGGGTAATTAATTAGAAACTCAATTATCCAAACCTTACTTCAGCAGTCTCAATTCATTAGTGGATAAAAAGCCTCGCCCCTCACTCGGCTTGATGCTCGGTGAGAGACAGGATGTGAAGGAAACACGACTCCTCTTCCTCTGCGAGAGACCTTCAGGTCACCGCCGGGCACTTTTGTCCAGCTTTTCATCAAATAAGTGTAACAAAACACCCAAATAGACACACACACTTCTCACACGGTGTGAAACAACAAAGCGACCACAGGGACACTTCCAGCGAGCTCGCAGCAACACCTCCATGCCAAACAAAAACTCGGGAGTGCTCCGTGGAGACCGCCGCGCAGCGGCGTAATGAGCACGCTCTAAAAATGCTCTTTGATTGACGCTTGTGTTCCTTGTTTTAATTATTTCTCAAACTAAAAAGGGAGCGACATCCCTCCAACACTTCCTCCACCCACTGCCACCACCCCCCGAAAAATCTCATTTCCAGGGGTTAGTGTGCATGACAAAAATGTCATCATGGCCAAAATGGCTCCGAGCGGTGACAACCTTTCCCAGGGAAATGATATTTTTCCAATCCGGCGGAAGGCGGATCATGTCACCCTCGTTAAAGCCTTGATAGCAGGTCTTTAATATTCACCGTCTTAATTAGGGCTGCAGTTAATTTCATTAAATTCTTTGGCTGCTAAATGAAGCAGATTATGAGACATCTTTTATTGCGAAGCGTGAAATTACAGCCTGCCTGCTGCCAATGGCGGGGCGAAACTAATGAATTACAGGGTAAATAACACCCGAATTAACCATCCAATTTAACTCCTTACAAAGCGCCCGGCGCCGAGGGGGGACGAGTAGACTTGTCAAAACCACCCAGCCCCGTGCTCGTCTGCAACCCCGCGAGAGGCAATTACAGGCACGACACTAATCAGCTCCTCGCAGGAAGAAGACGACGGCGTCCGAAAGCCTTGAGACTTCAGACTTGGAGTGGAGCTCAGGAGGAGATGCAAAACGTTCATTTACAGGAGGAGGTCGTCTCAGTGGAGGTCAGGGAATCTATTAACAGTTCTTCTACAAAGCATCAGCGCTAATGTATGGATGTCTGACAGGCCCAGAGCCCCCGTTTGAAGGTTTAATATTTCTAGCTGGAAAGTTGGAGCTCACTTTGAAGTACAAATGTCCTTATTGGACATTTTTCCTCCTAATCCACATCCCAGCAGTCTGATATTAGTTCAACATATCTGTTTGCCCCGGCTTACAAAACAAACAACCTGACTGATGTCAGGCGGAGGCAAACGCACATTCACATGTATGGGCACTGTGACCAATTAACCTAACCCCACTCACTGCATGTCTGTGGACTGTGGGAGGAAACCCACACAGAGAGGCCCGGGCCAATCAAAGCCAGGCCTTCCAGATGTCATTGCAGCTGTGAGGCAGCAGTGCTAACCAGCACGCCGCCGTGCTGCCCACGGATTCAAACGCAGCGATCAGAGACAACAGCAGAGGAAGCCAACGGGTGTGCTAACACTGTTTTACACGGTTTTGAGGACATAACCACTAAAATCTGAAGAGGGGGAATTAAAGGGAATTTCCATCCTAATGACTCCACTTCTGGAGTTTTCTAATCAAATTATATAATGTAATTTTGAACTTATTCATTATTCTATCTATTTTCCAGTGTTTGTGTGTCTTTCTTAATTTTCTATTTTAATGTTTCTCTCCATTAAATTGCTATTTTCCCTCCAAATGTAAATAAATGGGAAATAAATACAAGAATCTATACAAAGAGAAATAAACACAGAACCAAATTAAATCCAAAAAAAATCAACGTCACATTATTTTAATTAATTAATTTAGTGTATTTTATGGACTGTGAATTTAATTTATTTATTCATGATTTTGACATTTTCAGTCCTCCATACATTACTTCTTGTAGTTAATTGAAGTGCTGATCATACTGATGTTAGACGCCTCAGAAACTCATCAATAATGTAAGATTACAAAGAATCAAGAGCCGTATGATTACTAGGCCTAAATCAAGAAAAAACAATTATTGTCAAGGAACCCAAAACACAACAGTCACATTTTAGAGGACAGAAACATTAAAACTCAAAGTTTTGGGAATTTGATCTGAAGTTTCTGGGCACAGTGGTGTCCATGCAGATGTTTCTCTTATTTATTTATTTTCTATTTTGGCAGTGTCGGCCCCCCGTAGAGCTCAGCTGGGACTAGGTGAAGGTGTTGTGTTCAGTGACCCTTAACAGAGTAAATAAAGGTTTACAGCGAGAGGAGGACAAGAAAAACAACGAGCGCCTCTCCAGTGTGTCCGGTCCCAGAGGCCCGGCTGCTGTGTCGGAGGAAATTAATTTGTTAGATTGTTGCTTTTCAAAGCGCCTCGGTCAGCCGCTTAAAAGAGACACGAGCGAGCCGCTCCCTCTCTCGCCGGTAATTATCAGCTAATTAGCGGCGTGGAGCAGATGTCGGAGGAGCCCTGCGCCGTCAACAGCCTCTGTAAACAAAGCTGGACGCATCCGCTCGCTTCAAGAAAGAAGGAGAAGAAGAGAACGCGACCAATCGGGTGTGGGTACAGCCAGCGTTTCCTCTGTGGCGTCCAGTCGCAGCGGAGCACCTTCGCAGGAGGTTTCAGCTTCAGCGCCACATGTGTTTCCTGCTTTGGTTCATCGTGCAGGTGGCAGACGTGAATGTGATCCCTCAGAGCTCATTAGCATAAACATGTTCATTATGAAATTAAATATTCATTACACAACAGCGAGCGCATGGATTGGAAAGTTTCCAGGTTTTATGGCCACATTTGAACGCACCACTCTGGAGCTACATTTGCATTTGCAGATTTAAGTGGTTTAATCCTCAGTGGTTTAAAGAATTATTTAAATAGGATCGCTTTTTATGTGTGAGCAGCGCAGCGTTAGCACTGTTGCTTCACACAGAGAGGAAGTCCTGGGTTTGAATCCACCATCTGGCCGCGGTCTCTCTGTGTGGGTTTGCATGTTCTCCCCGGGTACTCCCGCTTCCTCCCACAGTCCAAAGACATGCAGTCAGTGGGGTTAGAGTAAATTGTCCATAGGTGTGAATGGTCGTCTGTCTCTGTGTTAGCCCTGTGACAAACCAGCGACCGGTCCACGGTGCAGCCTGTGGACGGTGCAGGTTCCAGCCCCCCTGAATTTTCCCTTAACCGCCAAAAGATTAAACACTTAAGCTCTGAGTTAATGATGTCACTGACGTGGCTTCATTAAGATTTAGATAACGACAATGTTAGCTAGCGAGCTAAGGTTAGCAAGCTGCTATGTTATACTTAAATGCAACTGGGATTTTGAGTGTCTTGGAAAAACTACGATCAAATCAGCAGGACACTTGATCCACGGAGGGTTGGTTTGGTTTGGGTGATCAAATCCAACCCTGAGCTGTCTTTGTTTTGGCTAATGCTAGCGTGCCTGCTGACCGAAGTGATTTCAAGCGCTAAAAAACAAAATTAATACAAGACCTCTGTTTGTGTAGAAGTCTGTGAGAAAATGGCCCTCGGCTGCCTTGACCTCTGACCTCAGATACTTTCCTGACGAGTTCAGGGATTTGATTTGATTTTTAAGTTTTACTGGATAAAATACGATATTCATTCATTAAATGTTGGTCAGAAAGGAGGCTAAACTTCTAGAAAGGAAGCTGAAGGTCTCAGTGTGTATCACTGTGTCCCAATTACCTGACTGAATGATTAGTGAATCAACGGAAAAATCGTTTTTAAAAATGTGCTGCTTTTCTTTGAAACCAGACCAAGTGTCTTTGTGGAACACTTTTCCCACTGAAAACCTGAAAAAACTAGAGACAAACCTGCTGCTGTTCATGACCAGTGTGTACATGTACAACACTTGTGGATTTATAAATTTGTACCGGCTAATAGTGTCAGAGTGGAGGTCCGCCCTGTTCTCATTACAACCACTGTGACCTGTGTGTGTGTCTGTGTGTGTGTGTGTTGTCTTAATGAGCTCTGGACTCTCTTAACGAAGGCGTTCCCCTTTAAGAAGTGAACTACCGTCACCTCGAGTTGTTGAGTGTCGCGCTGAGAGTCGCTCTAATGAGATGAGGGGTGGGCAACAAGTGGCTCACACACACACACACACACACACACACACACACACACACACATTCAGGTACAGCACACACATTCAGGTGAAACATTAATACACTGAATGCGGCTGTGCGGACAGAGCTTCACCTTCAGAAATTCTACAGAAAATCCAAATACTCCCCTTTGTTTGGCTGACAGGGCAACATTTACTGCACTTTATTAATTGAAACTTTTACTATAAAGCGTCAGCTTTAGATTTCCATTGTTTAGTAAGGAGTTTAATGCTGCTCATCAGGCCAGCTGCCTCCTACCCCCAAAGTATAATGGTAATCAGGTCAGTTAGTCGCGGTGAGATGAAGATGGAATTTACAAAAGAAGAGATTTCAGTGTAAGTATCTGATAAATCTGCATTTAAGGTATTAGAACTTATTACAGCCAATGCATGAGATGGTTTCTGATTTGTACCAACATTCTGACTGTTGCGAACCTTTTTTTTCTCCTAAAGCTTAAACTTAAACCTCAAAAACAGAAAATAAAGCACCAGTTCATCAAATGTCCACTAGAGACTCGCTCCAAATCTGAGGAAATCATAAAACGTCCAACTTTATAGAAGTAATAAACATTACAGCCTGTCACAAAAAACTACTTTCATAATGAGTGCAAGAGGGGTGAACTTTGCACAGCGGCTTAAAGTTTGCATTATTAGGGACTGTTTGACTGACAGGTGGATGGCGACACAGGCGGCTGTAGATGTTAGCTTTCTGCTAGGTCTCACCTCAGGTAACTATAGGCCCTGAACTGGACCTGTGGACCGTGTCTGGACTTGTGTAATTTGGTAATAAATAGAATCACATCATCAGCATCTAGTGAGAGCTTAAGCTCAGTCTGACCCTTTAGGAGCATTGATTTTATTTAGAATTACTAATTGTCAGGTACCTGTCTGTGTGTCCACGGTTTATGAATAGAGCTCATTAACCAGGTTAGCTAGCATTCGCTATGAGCACCAAATATGCTCACTTCAAAACAGTTTTTTTTTAGTTTTTAGTCACTAAGTCACCTTATCTGGGTAGAAGTGCAGTTGGCACCATTTACTCACTATTTGCAAATGTATACATCTTTCAGGTCAATAGATGCTAGGTTTTGTTTGTTTCATTTTAGCAATTTGCTCAAGCGCTGAGCTCTGCGGTGTCCTTTAACACAGTTCTGTTTATCTTCGGTTTTTTTACGAGCTTTTTTAAAAGCCAAACATTTTTAAGTGCAAGCAAATAAAATAACTTTTGTAAACAACTGGATAAAAAATGACTGCTGGGTGAGTTGTTGACTGATTAGCCGGTTTTTGTGTGATATAAATGTGCGTCTGGGTTCATGTTTGGAGACTAAAAGGTGAGGGAGAGAGTCTCATTAAAAACAAGTGTGAACATGCTGCTAATGGGCCCACACACACACACACACACACACACACTCACAGAAGGTAAAATGGAGTGCAAATGGAGCGATAATGGGGAAAGGTAGTTGAACCTTGAATGTGAAGAGCAGCCTCACTTCTAATGCGCACACACACGCACACACACACACAGACAGTGTATTTAAAACACACACACACAGTGTATTTAAAACACACACACAGTGTAATGAGGCAGCAGGTCAGTGGAGTGCTGAGCCCAGCGTCGACACTGAGGAGCAGGCGGGAGACGAGGCGAGAGCGGCCACAGGGAACCATCAAATCAATTAACGTCCACTTCCAAAAAATACAACAGGAGGAAGTTCGGTGCTGAGCCTTGCAGCACCTCCTCCTCCTCCTCCTCCACCTCCTCCTCCTCCTCTCACTCTGCTCCGGAGGAGGTGGAGGGGGAGTCTGTGTCCGGCTTTATTAGCATGAATTTGGATAATGAACAGCCGTCCTCTGATAGTGAGGCTGGGACGTGAGGTGAGACGAACAGAAACACCCTGACGGGTTTGTAGCTTCACACGTTCATGTGGTAATATTTCAGCATCACACATGCAGAACGAACCAAATCATTTCTAAATTTGTCGATTTTAAATTTCTTTCATGCTTTGTGAGTTGGTCTTTTGTCTTCTTTTTAGCACGCCTTTTTACACTTTAATTTCAGAGAATATCTTAATTTTTTCCTAGTTAACTTGAAACTATACGTCCCTACATTTTTAACTTTAATCTCAGAACATTCAATATTTTCTGTACATTTAATAATTTACAAAATCATAAAATTACAACTTTAATGACATTGGAAGCAAATTTTTTTCAGTTCAATTTGTGATTTTTTTTGGGGGGGGTGAAAATTTGTGTTTATCTATTATTATTTTTAACTTAATTAAATTCCACCAAAAAAATTGTAAATTAGTTTTTTTCCCCCATAAATCTGTGGATTCAAATTTTAATCTCAAAGCCTTAATTATTTTTTCTCATGAATGTTGAGGTTTTTAGTGAGAAAGTCAGTAACATTTGAATTTCCTTAAAATACAATAAATAAATAAATAATCAGCGTTATAAAAAAAGCTTTTTTCAATTAAAAGACACACATGTTTGGTCTGAAGCAACCAGAGAACGAGAGGAACTCAACATCGCGTGAGCCCGGCTGAAGCAGCAGAATAATGTGTGTGAGCGTAATGAGGTGTTTCTTTCAAAATGAAACCCGAGCTCCATTTTCACATGATTAACGGCATAATGAAACGTCTTTCTGGCACTCAAACAGCCCGCTGAGCTCCACCGCTGCATTAGCGCCACAGAAGAAGAAGAAGAAGAAGAAGAAGGTGCGTTTGAAGCCGCTGGGAGCCGGAGAGGGATTTTCACACATTCTGCTGCAATTACTGCCGACGCCGCTGCGCCATCACAGCGGGCTCGTTTCTTAAACGCTGACCCCGAACACAAACAGCAGCCCCTCGCTCTCTCTCTCCTGGCGAGGCGGCGCCTAATCAGAGATGCGATTTGTTCATTAGGAGAGTACAAACGAGGCCGCGGCGGCGACTCGAGAGGCCGCGATTAGAGCTCGCTAATTGCCTGATTTGCTCGTCAGGAGACCCCCTCCTCACTCTCTGCTGCTCGACATGAGGGGAGCTTGTTTGCAACAAATTAAGAGCCACTTCAGGTGCTCTCCTCGCTGTCGCAGCGGGGACGTCTCGTGGCGGAGACGGTCGCCTCTTTCCTCGCCTTCTTTTATTCTGTTAAAACGGTGCAATCAAGGAGCTCGGGAAGAAGAAGAGGACGAGAGGAAAGGAAGCAGCTTTGAAGGGAGAAAAGAAGCGGGAGATGAAGTGGACGAACAGAGGGAGGGGAGGAAGAAAAAGGAGTGACGGCGAATCCGTCCCTCTCCTTCTCCTAATGATCTGGTTGGAGGACCCGGGAGAGCCCCTCGGTCTAATTGATGTCAAGTGTGTGATTTCACTGTTAATCAAGGCCGAGGCTTCAAACGCTCAGAGCGAGCGAGAAGAGCAGACAGGAAGTCTCACCTGTTTGATGGGGATGGCTCGCCCGCTGCCGATGCTGTCGGCTCGAGCCTCCAGGCCCTTCTTGTCCTTGTCCGCCTCGCTCGCCTTCCTCGACTGTGGAGAAGACCAGAGAAGAAGAGTTAGCATCAACACGTCGAAGCAAAAACCCCAACAGGCCACACTTTAATAGAAGGCAGCACCTGCTGCAGACACGCCCGATATGAAGAGCGATAATTCAACAGATTACGAGCATCTGAAGTCAGCTTTAAATGTGAACTTTCAGCCTACTTTGATATTCTGGTATCTGTAAAAAGTGACTGATCAGTAACCAAAAGAGTTGATGATTAATTTCCAGTTGGTTAACGACTCTTTTAAGACATCATCAAACAACAAAGGCCCACTTTCATTCAATCAGCAACCTTGGCCTTAAAAACAGAAGCACCAAGAACTCAGAAAGCTGTTTTGGCTCTTAATATCAGCTGTATGAGTCCAGTTCTGTGTGAACAGTTGGCTCTAAAATGCATCAGAACGTCCTCAAAAACGTCTCAGTGAAGACGGGGCTTTATGAAAAACTTCACCGGAGCAGCAACAGGAGAGCAGAGGACGACTGCGCTTCATTAAAACTGTTCCCGGAACCCGATTTTGCTTTTCTCTGTTTCTGGGTTTAAAATCGAGACAAAGGATGTAAGAGCGGGAACGCTTTAACCTAGATAGATTCCATATAATTCAGTCCTTTAAAGGAGAATGACACCTTTTTTGCCGGCTTTTGGGTTACTTCGATTATTTTATGTATATTATTTACATTCATTTCAACTCTTTGGATCCTTTTTTCCAAGCAATTTTGTTCGTCTGAATTGAGCCGTCTGCTACAAAAATGTAAAACCCCGTGTTGATGATGTATTGCTATGAGTTCTCAGTATGTACCATCGTCACGTTCTCGTGTTTCTGCTATTCGATTTCGAGTTCAGGAGGTGAACCCGGATGTGAGCAGGAGGAGGATGAGGAGGAGGAGGCAGATAAAGCCCCAGGAGTAAACTTCACGTTGATTAAATCAAACGACTCACGAGTCGCTTTCA